>JARFYF010000084.1:45350388-45360652 GCA_030265395.1 Rhina ancylostomus
AGCTTCTTCAATCAATCCATATGAGTTTCTCACCCCGTAGAATGATTCTGGGAACTTACTTCTGCACTTACTTCAAACTCTTCATAGCCTACTGAAATTGTGGCACCCAGAAATGTACACACTCCAGTTGAGTCTGAAACAGTATTTTATAAAGGTTCATCATGACTTCCGTCTTCCCATACTCTGTCTCCTATTGATAAAGACCAGCAGCCCATATGCATTTTTTATATAAATATGCTTTTTTTCTAACTCTTCCTGAAACCGCCCTCTCACTTTCAACAAACCATGCATATATAACATCTGATTTCTGTGCTCGTTGCCCTTTTATATAAATATACCCTTTACAAATACATTCCCTCTTCTCATTCATCTGACCAAAATGCAACAGCTCACATTTCTCAGTAATAATCATCCTCTGTCACCTATCCGACCCATGTATACCTCTAAGTCCCCCTCATATCCCCTCTATATCTCTTCCCCTTTACCCTAAACCTCTGTTGGGGGGGTTTTATCTACCCCCAATATGGAGAAAAGTTTCCTGCTGTCTACTCTATCGATGCCCCTCATAATTTTATAGACCTCAATCAAGTCCCCTCTTAATCTCTTCCACTCCAGGGAGAACAGGCCAAGCTTCTCCAGTCTCTCCTCAGAACTGAACAGCTCCATCCCAGATAACCTCTTGGTGAATGTCTTCTACACCGCCTCTCGTGCTGTCACATTCTTCCTATACCTTGATGATCAGAACTGCTAACAGTACTCCAACTGAAGTCACATCAAGGTTTTATAAAGTTGGAGCATAGCCTCCCTACTTCTGTATTGAATGCCCCAATTAATGAAGGCCAGTGTCTCATATGTCTTCCTAACCTTATTATTCCTCTGGGTTGACACTTCCAAGGATATATGGACTTGCACTCCAAGGTCCTTTTGTTCCTCAAAACTCCTTAAGCCCCTACCTTTCATGGTGTATGTCCTAGCCTCATTGGTGCTTCCAAAATGTATCACCTCATATGTTTGGATTAAGCTCCATCTGCTACTTTTCAGCCCATGTCACCAACACATCAATGTCTCTTTGCAGCCTAAGACTACCTTCCGCATTATCAACAATTCCACTCATCTTAAAGTCATCCATGAACTTACTGATTTTGCCTCCTACATACACATACATGTCATTCACATATATTACAAACAACAGGAGTCCCAGCCCCGATCCTTGTTGGATACCACTAGTCACAGGCATCCACTTGCAAAAACAACCCTTCACCATCACCTGCTGTCTCCAAGTTCCAAGCCAATTTTGGATCCAGCCAACCCTTACTTTTTAAACCAGTCTCCCATGCGAGACCTTGTCAAAGGTTTTGCTAACATCCATGTCGATCACATCTAATGCCTCAATGATAGACTTTATAGAACATAGATCAGTACAACACAGGTCCTTTGGCCCACATTGTCTGTGCCAACCTTGATGCCAATTTAAACTAATCCCATTTGTCTGTACATGGTCTAAGTCCCTCCATCCCCAGCATTTTTCACGTGCCTGTCTAAATGCCTCTTAAATGTTGCTATCATACCTGCTACCTCTTTGTTACCCCAACTTTCACTATGCAGTGCCAGACTGGAACCATTGAAGTAGGACTCCAACGTACCCTAAATCCTTCACACCACCCACCCCTCCCTAACCTTCCCTCATCATGCCGCCTACTTCACCCTCCAAACCATGATCAGTGTTAATTGTCTCTGACTCAAAGCTCCAACCCTTGGCTCCAGACCCTTCAAAGCTCTGATGCTCTGCTTCTGGGTTGACAGTATTCCTTGTTGAAGTCCCTGTCACCCCACTGAGTTGTGATTCACTGATTATTACTAAGCAAACAGATCAGTGCACCTCTCTCACCCCAATTCTTCTCTGGTCTTGATCCTGATTACTGCTCCCCACTCTTTGCCTTGGACTTGATCTCCAAATCTTTCCCTTTAGTTCAGAGTCTTCTTATCACCAACCTAAGCCATGCTCCAGAAATCCACAAGGCCCACATTGTGCTCTCTATGTCTTCTTCAACCTAAACCTCACATGTCCCAGCCTCAAACCAACAAGGTACATTTTCCTTTGAGGTTTCCTCAGCCTGTGAAGGCAAGAGTGCAATGGCATTTTAATAGTTCCTGAGGACCAGCAGCCAAATAGTACCCTGAATCCAATACCCTACAGTCTGTAAGTCATAAAGTGTTGAAAAACACGTCTTTCAAAAATTCCACTAAATCGTTCTGTATTTTACTTGCTCTGCCTATTCCTCTAAAATCTGTTGACATTTATTCAGGTTAGAAATTCTCCTTTAAGTGTCCATAAGCACCATAGAAGATAATGCATGTTATTATTGAAATGGCACTATACTTGTAATACAATTATAAGAGCCTTATCTATATCATTAAACTTGTTTCTAATTCATCCTGGCATCATTCTCCAAGGCCCCCCACCTGCACTTGAGCAGATTGATTTTGTTCCCTTTGGTACTATATAAAAATATAAATTTTCCCCAGCATAGCACAATGCCTAACCTCTAATCTGTCAGGTAAAATGGAAGTGATGAAATGCAACCCTCCCAAGGGCTCACCAAGTGCAAACTGTCCAACTACGTATCACGTGTGGCAGGCACTGCGGTTAGCAGAATCTGCTCAGACGTCTCTGTGGTTCATGAAATGCCAAAGCCAATGACACAAGATGCAGGAAAAGGGACTTTTCCCAAGAGATTTTATCCATTGGTTGACAAATTGAGATACATCATGTTTAACACCAAAGTTTTATTTTTACGAAAATGTGCTAAGCACCTCAGCGAACTATTTCAGATAGAAATTAGAGGACACCCTATTTCTTCACTGAGTCCTTTCTGGGGCTGGAGAGTTGCTCTCACAATTGAAACCTTCCTAAACATGCACCGAGTATTCTTGGATTGATGTTCTTAGTTTTACTGATTATAAGAAAGGCACTGCTTTTCACATGGTAGNNNAAGACAGAGTTGTCCACTTGGAAATTCGAGAGATTCAGAATAAATGTGATTAAAACTTGAAGATGTTCCCAAATGATCTCCAAAGATTAATAGGGTACAAACTTTTTTGCCTTGGAGAATTTAGCCAACAAATTGAACTCTCCAACTTTCTCATCAGGATACATGATTTGAAGCATCAACAACAAGAGATCTGATTGCTAATAGTTGCAGTAATAAATTATTTACTTTTTTTTCCTCTTTGATCAGTTGAACCCTTTCTATTTTACCTACTATTAAAATGTAGCCTTTCGTTATCATGGTCTAAACATTCTGTTGCTAAGTGCAATATGGACATTATGGATGCTATGTAATATAGTTATTATGGATGACTTAGAATAATTTATCAAAATGTCATCAGATGCAATGTTCATCTCAACACAGTTCTTGATGTTCAGAGTTGAACAACCCACAGTTCTGAGTCCCCTCTGTTTATGATGAGCATAGGTACAGACAACTTGTATCATGAGCTGTAGAAAATTGAAGCTTTAGGCAGTGAACAAGTTCCTGGCCTCAAACTAATGAAAGTAATCACACACAGATAACATCCTTCCTATAATTTTAACACTCGTTTCCTGAAGGGGTCCACTGTGGTACAATTTATAACATTCTCTCCGCTAAGTCAGAAAGTTCTGAGTCGATGACCTGATCCAGAGACCCGAGCACAGTAGCATCGACTGACACCAGAGGAGTTCTGCACAGTCAGAAGAGACAACTTTTGGAATTAGGCATTAAGTCATGGTCTCAGCTGTCCACTGATAAAATCTGAAAGATTCTGCGGTATTATTTGAAAAAGATCCAAGGAACTTTGCAGCATCCTGGTCAATATTATTCCTTCGACCAATGTCATGAGAAGCAGTTTTCCTTAGTCTTGACTGTGGACATCACTGTGTGCTGCTGAGATCCCTGCATTATAACAGAGCCTGCATTTTACAGATACTCCCATGGCTGAAAAGCATTTTTGGATAATCTCAGTCATGCTTCATAGAACATAGAACTGTACAGCACAGGAACAGGCTCAATGGCCCACCATATCAGTGCCAACCATAATGCCAATTTAAATTAATCCCACTTGCCTGCACATGCTCCATATCCCCCATTCCCTGTCTGATAATATATCTCCTTAAATGCTTCTTAAACATTGCTATCATATCTGCTTCTACCACATCCCTGGCAGAGAATTCCAGGCACCTACCACTCTCTGTGTAAAAACACGCCTTGGAAATCTCCTTTAAACTTTCTCCCCTCACCTTAAACCTATGCTCTCTTGTATTTGACATTTTCACTCTGTGAGAAAGTCTCTAACTATCTACCCTATCTATGGCACTCATAATTTCATATCCATCCATCAGGTCACCCCCTCAGCCTCCAAAGCTCCAGAGAAAACAATCCAAGTTTGTTCAACTCTTCTAAAAGCTAATGCAGTCCAATCCAGGCATCATCCCGGTGAACCTCTTCTACATCCTCTCCAAAGTTTTCATATCTTTCCCATAGTGTGGCAACCAGAACTGCGCAAAATACTCCAAATGTGGCCTCACCAAAATTTTATGCAGCTGGAGCATGACTTCCCAACTCTTATACTCATTGCCCCGACCATTGAATAAAAACATGCTGTATGCCTTCTTTACCACACTATCTCCTTGTGCAGCCACTTTCAGGGAGCTACGGACTTGCACCCCAGGATCCCTCTTTACATCAATGCTCCTTAGGGTCCTGCCATTTACTGCATACTTTCTTCTTGCATTTGCCTCCCAAAGTGCACACCTCACACTTGTCTGGATTAAGCTCCATTTGCCATTTCTCCACCCTAATTTCCAGCTGCTGTATATCCTGCTGCATCCTTTGACAACCTTCCTCGCGATCCACACTCTACCAATTTCCGTGTCATTTGCAAACTTACTAATCAGACCGCTGACATTTTCCTCCTAATCATTCGTATACATATATGTGGGGTCCCAGAAAAGATCCTTGTGGAACACCACTGGTCACAAACCTCCAGTCAGAGAATCACACCTCTGCCACAACCCTTTGTATCTATGAACGAGCCAATTCACCATGGATCCCATGTGACTTAATCTTCTATCAGGAGGGACTTTGTCAAATGCTTTGCTAAAGTACATGTGGACAACACCCATTGCTCTACCCTCATCAATTATTTTCATCACTTCATCAAAAAAAAACTCAATCAAATTTGTGAGTCAAGACCTCTCCTGCACAAAGCCATGCTGGCTGTTCCTAATAATCCATGCTTTTCAAAGTCCCAGTAAATCTGGTCCCTAAGAATCTTCTCCAATAATTTCCCCACCACAGATGTAAGGCTCAGTAACCTGTAATTTCATTGTTTGTCACCATTGCTCTTTAGGTCAGAAATCTCTCTGAGCACCCATGGTTTGGAGAGCCGCAAATGAATTACTTAAACAGGCTGGAATGTTCTTTATTACCATGCAGGTTGTAGTTAAAGCAAAATATACCATTGATAAGGAATTATAATTGCACCCTTGAATTCAAGGATATTTTAATGTAACACTGCAAGTGTGCATTATTATTCTGAAATTCCCATTATACTCTAGAAATAGATCATGACTTCAATGCAAAATACTGACAAAATTTTACAACATTCGTGTTTAAATTGTGATCATTATGCAGAAAAGGGAATAATTACATTTTAACAACAGTTACTAAGACTGCTGGAAACTTTATGGATAGGCACCAGAATTTTACCATTTCTGTTTTGCTACCTGCAGTACATTGAATAAGAGCTGTACAATTTATTGAAATATGCAAGGGTTATGTTCAGGTTGGAACAGGGCCCTGAAGTAATGGCTTTTAGCTGAGGAAGAAAGTTTCATCAGTGTACATTAGTCCTCTTTGATGTCACCTGCATACTCATTGCATGAGTACAAGACATGCACATTGCTTGAAGTGCAAGTAATTGCTTTAAGAATGCAATGGAAAAAAATACTCAGACCTGTGGTACTGCCAGACTTATGACCAGAAAATCTAGACAGCTCTATTTCTGTTACCAGGGATTATAAACTAAAAGTTGTTCATGAAACAATTTTGTACACTGAAGGCAAGTTGATAACAGAACATTCTTAATAGTATATTTCAAAAGTATGTTTCTTAACTACCACTAACAATTCTGGCTTGTGAGTTTTTCACCCCATATCGCTGACGGGGATCTTTCATTATTTTTTCGATATTCTTTTATCAAAATTCTTAATTTTTCACTCTCTTGTTTTCCTCTACCCCTACCTCACTTTCTTTCATTCCCTTCAGTGCCTCATATTCAGATCTGGTGCGGAAAGCAATATTTTTGTGTCTTGTATCAGCAGGTTAGTTGACTCAAAGGAATGTCAAAGCTGATCTGGCTTGCCCACAGGCAATTGTATCTGGAGTAGAGGTCACTGAAGAGTAATCAGAAGCCAAGCAACTTTCTCATTCCAATCCCAGGGATAATGAGGCAAACTGGGGAGTTCCAGTCCTCTGACCCTGCCATATAACAAGCTCAACATAGCTCATATTTGGATCCATAAAAGCCAATTAACTCAACCTACCGGTTAATGTATTGAAAGAGCCTATAAAGGGATCTCAGTGAGAAACACTCTGAATACAGAATTACTTCCCACAAGTAAAAGAGACAATATCTCAGGAGTATTACAGCTATGTGCATTAAAAATTCTGTCTTTTAAGGTTTATAGACCAACACTTTGTTCATGAGGTAAGTAGGATATTAAATATAATAACACATCAAGATATTGATTCTCTTTATCAATGGATGTTAGTTTCTTTGTGAAGCAAGTGTATATTGTTGCTTTTCAGGTCTTGGGAGGAAATGTACTTTCCTTTTCTTAACTGTTTTACTGTGATTTTAAAATCCTTCTACCAGGGTTAATATTGTAGAGGAACACCAGGCAAATATTTCCTTCAGTCATAGGGTCAGTGTATTTTTCCAGTTATCTTACTTTTTGATTAATTTTCTTATAACAAAAGTGCATTTTGTCAATGCCAACATGCTGCCAAGCCACTAAATCCCAACGACAGAGGCAGATACCTCTAACTCATTTCATATACTGGCACTCGTACAGGGAGAAAGTCAAAGTACTCCAACGCGAAAGTATTACCTTATCCAAACTTGTCACTGAAGTAGCTTTGGTAATTAATGGAACAGGAAATGAGAACTAATTTCTGTATCTACATCAATGACGTACTAGATAAAACAAAAATATGTTCAAACTTCCATCACTACAGGAATAAAAATTATACTGAAAATAAATAATAACTTTCTTTAAGTCAAATGACTTGAAAACTGGAGAAGCATCAAGCAAATATTAAAATGTTCATGGTGACCTTGCGCAAAGTTATCTCATGATTCACAAAGCCATGATGAAGAGGAACTTTCCAGGTTCAGTCTCCAGCTTATCATAAGTTTATGATCCTTAGACTGGTCTGCTCTGCCATTGGTTTACACAGGAAATTCAACACAGATACAGTTTTGAGACATCCAGCTCTCACAGTTGAGTCCATTCTAAAGTAATAACTTCCTGAACAAGATTTTGGAAGCAACTGGCACCCGCAAGGCTGTGTCTTACCAGGAGTTCAATACCTTAATGATGGATAGGAAAAGAGTTATTAGGGAGAAAATTTCAACCTGAAATCCTACCATTAGAATATTACAGCTGAGTGGTCCCACAAATGATGCCAAAAATCTGAATGTTGTGCCAGAAAGTAACAACATGACAAATATTATTGAGCAGATTTTTTTAAAGATATAAGCAACAACTGAGACCATCTTTCAAATGTGCATCACAAAGCCTGTCCATGTCAGTGAAACACCTGCTTTAATTATTACATGAGAAGCCCATCAGCAGCTGCTAAGATAATTGGCGCTAAACAAAATCAAAACCAATGCCTGTGTCACAAATATAAACACTGCTGCAATCACTAGTGTTGTTGTTATATTCATAAAAATCTGTTCACCAGAAGGAATATTGGAAGAGGTATTGTTTTTATAAACTCCATGCAGAATTTAGATGCTTAAATTCATTCAAACTAATAAAACGAAAGGGATGTCCCACTTTCATTCAAAAACACGGGCTCTTTGAATGCAATACCCATGAAGTAATTTTCGATGATTGCTTATTCAATGAATTAGCCAATCCGTGACTGTGGCAAAAGATTCAATTTGAAAATACTCAAATGCTCCACAGTTTGCGTTTGACTATTGCTCCCGCACACCAATTAATCATATCCAGGTCACCTCTATGTGCTAGGTATGTTTTGTAAAAGAGGGCTGGGTATCAGCTTCAGACTCCAGGGAACGAGAAATATTCCTTTCACTAAAGGTTGAAACAAAATGTTTCTGGCCGTAATTTTTGGACGATTTTGAACTGCAGCCATTTTTTTTCAGCTTCAGTTGCCAATTGATAAATATGCCCCATTACCCCAGGTGAAGGGATATATGAAAACAGTCAGCACAGGTCATTGCAGCAGAAACTCCGAGGTTTCTGCTCCACCTTCTGTCACTGTCACCTCAAAACAATTGATAGAGTGATGTCTTGTTATATAGAATAAAAAAATACGTCGATAGTATTTTTAATATCTGAGAACTATTTCTGGTACTACACTTATTGTAAAAATTGCAAGCTAAAAGCCAAAATGAACAATATATTTCATATTAAGGTTTAATTTATTCAGAATTCTCAAGCAACTGTCAAAAATTTATTATTTCAAGTGTTTTGCTAACTAAGCGTGAAAAGACATTTTTAGCTTATTTATTGTTATACATAAAGGAAATACAGTTGTAGGCTGACTAGTAGCAACATCCTCTTTGAAAATTTGGCATCTCATGCGGTGGTGAGTATCATTATTTAGTTAACTTACTCACTTTTGATGTATTTTACATTTATACTGTTTAGCCTTAAAATATAGAATTGAAGGGAAAGAATTCGCTATTTAAAGGGGTAAGGAGATAACTTGGAATTCGGCACTTTATGTGAACATGTATGCATAGAATACTAATGTGGGAGGTACAGAAATGTTTATATTGAGCAATTCTCATGCAACTGGCATATTCATACAACCCGCACTTCACCCCCCCACCCCATTCCCCATGGATGTTAGTTGGCTGAGAATATATTGTAGTATGTGTTCTATATGACACTGAATTATTTTGTTCTCACTGGCAACATTACATTTTATGTATATACTGAGACAGATTTGAAAATATTAATCTTATTTCTCTTCAATAAGTTCATCATTCATAATCTCTGAAGTCTGCTACAGCAATTTCATTTTGTAAACAGAAGTCAAAGTCGCATTTGTTGTCACATGCACAAGTCCATGTATGCACAGGGGCAATGAAAAGCTTACCTGTAGTAGCATCACAGGCACATCATAGCATCTTATATGCAGCATTCAGAAGAAAAGCATAAATTAAACTTAAACTATGCACAATTTTTACAAGAAAGAATACAATTAGAACAAAAAAAGTACATTGTAGTTCAAACTGATCGAAGTGGTCATGGTGTTGCTAAACTGTGGTGAATAAGGTTGTGCTGGTTGGTTCAAGAACTGAATGGTTGAAGGGAAGTAGCTGTGGTGTGGGCCTTCAGGCTTCTGAACCTCCTGCCTAATGGTAGCTGCGAGAAGCTATTCTCCTCTGGCACATTGATCTCTATATTTCACAGATCATAGAATATGTTTTGGCATTAACCTACAGTATTTGGATTTGTATTTGTAAAATTTATGCAGTAGGAAATGTGCTCTGCATTTGTATGGATTTGATTTCTGAGTATTTAATTTTGCTTTTTAAATTAACACTCCTTGATGAAGTGTCGTGCCATCTAGATTAAAAGAACTGGAGAAAATACAAATTACAATTACAATATGCAGGTTTTAGGTTTTTTTTCTCAAATTTTAAACAGCAAGTATAAAGACAGTTAATAAGCTCTGCATTTTGAGGACCAGAGAACAAATGAGGGTCAGTGGTAAAATACTTTATTCCTACATGTATGGAGAAAATTGAGAGGGTAGATGGTTAGAAGGAAGATGGGTAGATGGAGGAGGAGGTCCTGCAAAGAGAGTTTAAAGAATTAGGTGCAAAGTTGAAGGACAGGACCTCCAAGGTTGCAATCTTAGGATTGCTACCCATGCCACGTGCTAGTGAGGCTAGAAAAAGGAGGATCATGCAGCTAAATACGTGGCTCAGGAGATGGTACAGAAGGGAGGGCTTC
>JARFYF010000084.1:45468956-45479105 GCA_030265395.1 Rhina ancylostomus
AAACCCACACTGTCACAGGGAGAATGCGCCAACTCCACACAGACAGCCCTGCAGATCAGAACTGAACCCAAGTCGCTGGAGCTTTTGTGTCAACAGATCAAGTGCGTTCCATTTAAACTTAAATAAAAAGTGGTCAAATGATAATAATAGGAAGTGGCCATGCCAGCCCAGTAGGGAAGACACTCATTGGAATGTGATCTTGGAGAACCAGGCTTGTTACCGTCCTAATTTCCCTGGACCATTGGTTCCCTGCTGTAACTTCAGGGTAATAGAATTTGAATACAAAATAAATTCTGCTTTTATTTGTTGATATAAACCACCCTGTCTACATGGTACCCAAACTAAGAGACTTGAAGGATTGTCATTGGGTGTGGTGGATTCACAATCAGAAATGAAATCGTGGAAAAAATGGGAGGATTCTGGGGTGATATCTGGTGAGAATTATCAGGCAGTGATGTTGGCAGTAGGGTCAAAGATGTCACCAGTGGCTACAGATGTAATATGCCATTTACTTGATTGGAGAGTGAACTCATGCAGTTAAGTCATCAATTTTATTCTGGCTGAATGTCCCTTTGCTGTTCACCTGAAAATACAGTGAATGAAGCCAAATGAAGATCCAGAAACAGGATACATTATGGCAGCTTTATGCACTGTACACATTATTCCTGTGGGTCTTCAAATAGAATTACTCCACTGTTCAAATTCTAAATTAAACGCTTAAATCATTGAAGAGGCATTTTCCTGTAGCTTGCACCAGAAACATTAGTGCAGATAAAAGTTGTGTAGCACCTATTCAGATTTGATGGAGGGATTGCAGAAATGTAATGGTTTATTCTCTTTCAATATTTCTTTTGTCTATACTTATCATTTTCTTCATTTTGCTTTTTTTTGCACTTCTTTATACTTGCCTGTGAGCTGTGTACTTTGCTGAAAAATTAAAAGGAGTAAGAGATAGCCACAGAGTTGGGAGTACCCTAGCATGTTCTGACATTCTGAAAGTATTCTTAAGTACTGGATCTCGGCAGTTTCATAGAGCCATCACTACCATGTTGGAGCTCCATTTCCTTGGCTGTCAATTGTTTGCTCCTCTCTCAGTGAACAAGATCATGAGAAATGAATGATCCTGAGTGAAAGGCAGGGTGCAGAAATACTCAGTGAGATTCCAATAGAACAATGAAACCTGGTTGGACAACTTGGAAGCAATGGGGAAAAAATGTTTTCGCAAAAAATCTTTTTTTTAGTTTATTGGTTTATTATTGTCACATGTACCAAGATACAGTGAAAAGCTTTTGTTTGCATGCCATCCAGACAGATTATTCCATACATAAGTACATCAAGGTAGTAAAAAAGGATTAAAAAATGAATGCAGAATATAGTGTTACAATTACAGAGAAAGTGCAGTGCAGGTAGACAAAAATTATATAATGCTATCTCATTCAAGTACTTCCAGACCATTTCCCATTTCATTGAGTTCTGGGATTGAGAATATGGAAAACTGTTCACCAAAACACTGCTTTTTTTAGGTCCTTCGTTCCTCAAATGTGTAACATTAGTACAGCTGAGAATTCAAGCCATGTTTGACTGTAGTTAATTGTAGAGTTGGTTAAAAGATATATCTTATTCCTGTTCTTATTGTCTAATATTTTTCAGGAGGAAGGATTCTGGACTCCTTGCTTATAAAGATCATCTTCCAGTAAGCCAGGTATTAATTGGAGATACTGGCCGCTCAGGATCCGAAGCTAAGCTCGCTGTTGGCCCACTACGTTGCCAAGGAGACAGTAAGCAATCTCTTTCTATGTGCACAATTTGTCATTTAATCTTTTCTCTAGAGACGAAGGAAAAACAAAGTGACATAACCATTCTGACAGTTAAGACAAGGGTAAGACTCCAGACCTGTGAAAATGAAATTACTTCTATTTTGATGTGAAGTATAAAATAAATCACTTCTCATTTTTAGGTAAGAAATAATGAAACAATGCTACATAAACATTCTGTAAAGAATACCTGGCAGCAATCTGTAACAAGTAACGCAACTAAAAAAAACACTGGTGCAAATGCTCAATCTGTGATTTATTTTAAATGCAAAAATCATTGCAGCCTGGACAGATGAGCTTTAAACCAACCTGGTCACCAGTCACAATTAGAGACAGATAATTACAGTGTGTGGTGGACATTTGTAGAGTTTCCTCTTTTTGGAACAGAGCAAATTACATTTATATTGCACCAAGGAATTTTATGGAAAGAGAGAGAAAATTCAGACATTGTGGAAGAAATGGAACAAAGGTAAAATCAAACAGGTGTGCTTTGAGAAGGTTTTTGATGATGGGAAGAATTAAACCTAAGCTGAATGTTTAAAAGGAAAATCTAAGGAGGAAGGCATTATTGATTAAAGATCAGTGAGTATGTCAGGGTCAGTGTGAACGTGGCTGCATACACTTCCTCAGGCAATCAAACTACAATCTTAGATGTGAGTTGGAGTGTGAGTGTGATGGATTTGGAAATAAGGGTGAGAATTTTGAAATGAATACAACAACTTGCATTGATTTCATTTGTGCCACACACAAGGAGGGTACTCATGGAAGCATTCCCCTTCCTCAATTAGGTATAGTAACTATGCACAGGACATATATAATTCTTCAAAACCTATCAAAAACCCGTGCATGCATTTGACCTCATTGTGTACTGGAGCATCATAACTAAATATGCCTACTCAGTCCCACCCCAGCACATTGGGTGGATGAGCAGTTGATGGAAGTTGCCAGGGACCAATTGACTAGTCTGATAATTGAATGTGGTGTGGTTTGGATTATAGAATAACAGAATGGTTACAGCATAGTAGGATCTGTGCTGTATTCTTTCACACTCTTTCTCATTCTTCCTGCTAAAATACATAACCTCACAATTCTCTGAATTAAACTTCATCTGCCATGTCAATTCTCCCATCTGTTTATGTCCTGCTACAATCTGTCGCCAATCTCCTCAAAGTTCACAATACTGTCACATTTTATGTCATCAACAAATTTAGAAATTGTAGCTTGCACATCCATCTTGATCATTAATATAGATCATAAAAAGCAATGGTTCCAACACCCATCATCTCTCTCCAATCTGAAAAACAACCATTCACCATGATCTTGTTTTGTCTCTTATTTAGCCATCTTTATATCTGCAGCATCAATGTCTCTTATTAGGCTACATGCTTCAACTTTCTAGATAAGTCGGTTATGTGACACCTTATCAAAAACTTTCTGGAAATCCATGTACACCACATCAACTGCATTGCCCTAATATATCTGTTACCTCATCAAAATATTAGATCAAATTTGTTAAACATGTCTTACCCTTAAATCCATGCTGGCTTGCCTTAATTAATACTGTTTCCTCCAGGTGACAATTAATAGTCTTCTGGATCAATGTTAGTAAACGTGTTCCACCACTGAGGTTAAATGAATTAACTTTAGTTGCTGAGCTTACAGGTATCTTTCCTCTATTTTTGAACAAGGCAGTAACATATGCTGCTCACCTGTCCTTGGAACCACCCCCATATCCAAAGGGTGTTGGAAGATTATGGCCAGTGCCCTGTGCAGTTCCTTCCTGTATTTCCCCCGGACATCCTTGGATGTATCCCTTCCAGTCCTGTTGACTTACCAACTTTAAGCTTGGCCAATTTTTCTAAAACATCCATGCTATCAAATTTTAATACACTCATTCTCTCACTTATCTCTTCCTTCACTTTTACTTTGGAAGCACACTCTTCCCTGGCACATGCAGTTGGCAAGCACTCATCTAGTCCCTCAGCAGTGCCCTCAATATCCATGTGCAAATTCCCATTTATGTTCTGAATAGGCCCCACTTCTCCATGTAATTCCAGTTTGCTATTTACATGCCAATGGAACAATTTGGATTAGGATGTATGAAGCAGAATTCAAGATGAATTGAAAGTTGTGTCAGAAAATGACAATGCTTGAGCAGTAATATCTCCTTTATTAGTTTAAATCAACCTTAGGGTTGAGGAGGAATTGTCCTCAGTATTTTCTATCCCCTTAATCTCTCTGGGTTGTTCCATTTCATTTATTTGTATGTTTCTGGAAACTAAGTGTCAATGGGATGTAAAGATGTGCTCCAGACTTGGTAAAGTAGCTCAGGCTCGGTGCACCGTAGTCACAGAGTCACACAGCAAGGAAACAGGCCCTTCGGCCCATCATGCCGCCCTGCATCGCTTCTGCTTCACCCTGCCAGATCCGCTCCCTCTTCATGCTTCGCAGACCACTTGGAATCACCCCACACTCCCTGCTTCATCCTGCAGCTGATTACTGTGGTGCTTTCCTGGGTTAGTTGACCCTCCTCATGGTTCACCCGATATGATCCACTGGGATGTCACCCTTTCAGGTCGCAGGTTTGTTTTCTCTTACTATTCAATTTCAGAGGCTTCTAAATAGACCCTGGAGGTTTCTGAAGTGTTCCTATGATTGAGAAGGGCAGGGGTGTAGGAAATGGCAGTCTTGGTGATACTGTCGCATTTCATGCTTGCAGTTTATTAATCACTTTAAATTGAAGACCTTAAACCAAGATCAATCCAGTCCCACCTGAATCCTCTGACGACTAGTCTCACCACATAACTGATTAAAATGTAAGGTATTATACAGGACATTAACTTAAAATATAAACTTTGCTATTTATTTAATATTGAAATTGAATAAAATCATTCCATATATAAATAAAAAATTGGCGTTGACCCATTTTGGATTTTGATTGACTTACATTAAAATTTCGTACAGCAGTGTTTCATCCTCAGTGGCCTGTGTTAAACACACCATGTGGTGACGTGCAGGTGTTATACTCCACTTTTGAAACTTACTTCCCTTCTTACTTCAGTGGAACCAAATTTTAGAAGCTGGGTGCAACACATAACCTGAAACTAACAACTGTGCTTAAAGCAAGTAACCAAGAGCAAGCTTCTACCCCTGTTTTTCCTGATATTTAATCCCAAAGAAATGAAAATGACAGTCCAGCTGCAGTTCATAAAAAAAGATCCTTCTTTGATCCACATCTAACATTTCAGAATAAGTCTTCTAAAAAGTCACTGCACTGTTCACATTGACTGGATTATGTTGGAGCATGTGACGCCAGCAACATTATTTCAACTATATAGAAAATGCTAATACAGGCCCCTGAATGTCACAATTTGAACCTCTCGTTTGATGTATTCGGTGGAGAATATTCACTTGCATTCAGCTCACCATGTGTCAATATGTTGCCATTGTCTCGTTGTAAAAATACTGAAATGTCAGGGCCATTGGCATTTCAGAAGCTAACAATTGAATCACGTATCAAGCAAAAAAGAGTTTCTTTTGCCTGAATGGAAACTGTTCAAACTTTTACAAAGATTTATTTTAATGAAATGGAGGTCAAAAATAACACTTGCTGAAATTATTCTTAATTATTTGTGATCTTACATAATCATAAGTGCTTGAATAGACTAATCTTAACAATCTGAGACAATTAACATTTTTATTAAGCCTGAGATAATTAATCTTGGTTTTTCCATTCAATAACAAATATTTCAGTGATCCCTGCTCTGCTGGATCTCAGCTAATAGTTCTGTTTCAAAGCAGGAAGGATCAATTATCTATGAATATTCTCAATCAGTCTCCATGATCCAAGTACAGAGTGCATGTAAAAGTATGCATTTATAATTCATTAACATGTTTAATAAACTGGTCATTGATTAAAACATTAAAATGAATTTAACAAAGAATAAAAAAGGATAATTCATATTGCAAAGTCAGGGTGGATTTTCAGAGAAACTGAAAGAGTATGAGACCAAAGTTGAAAACTAAATAATTTTTCTGTTCCATGGTCAAGATATTATGGGATAATTTAACTTTTTGGATCTGAATTGGGCACTGTTATGGAGAATAAGATCAAGCAATATGTAATACTTCATCCTATCAGTGTCCCACCAGCTGAGATAGGTTAGCATTATTCTCAATCCCAACCCTCTGTGTCCCGAACCTCCCATAACTGAACAAACTACAGAAAAAAGTTGCACCCAAGTACCAGTTTTTGTTTTGGAAAATGGACAAATGATCATTCAAGGGTATGCCTGTCAGCTGTTGTATGTTACTTGCATCTTGCTCATGAATCAAATTGCATCTACCAACTCTGCTTCATAATTATGTGTGATCAAGATTAATGAAGTGTGACAGTGTCTCTGAGTAGTGGACAGGGAGTTGCAAACAAATGAGCAAATTAAATTGAAGAAGTCATCCTTTGAAGTTAAAACTGAGGAATTGTTGTTTGATTAAGAATCATTATATTAAAACAGCAAGAGAGAAAAGGGTAAAGCTTGAATCTTTTTAATATGGTCCTCATTTAATTATATTACAAAATTTGCTTATTTAGCAAAAACAGAGACTTAGAAATTCAATCACAGATCGTCTGCTTTTTTATATACTCAATTGAGCAGAAGTGTAAAATCAACCACCAAATACAATTAGCACTTACAATGGGGATTTGATTTGCATGCTCCTGTTTGTGTGATATGTCTGGACACAGAGGCTGCTGTATGCAGAGCTGGTGTCTCAGTGTGTAACACACGTTTAATGTCACTGCAACAATACTGAAGCACATGTGGATAACCAGCAAGTAGTATCAGCAATGACCAGCAAAAGCAAATCTTTGAAGATCTGCCACAGTGGCTGTTGTTGAGAGTCTACCAAGAAAGACAAAGATGGCATGGATGGGGTAGATAGTTGAAGTCTTTTCTCCTGTGGTAGGAATATCAAAAACCAGAGGGCACAAGTTTAAGGTGAGAGGAAGGAGATTTAATGGAGATCTGATGGGTAAGTTTTATTTAACACAGAGAGCAGTTGATATCAAGAATGGACTGCCAGAGGAGGTGCTGGAATCAATTACAATTACTACATTCAGGAGGCATTTAGACAGGCACCTAAATAGGCTAAGCATAAAAGGATATGGTCCTAATACAGATAAATGGGATTAGTGTAGGTGGGCAAAAGGGTTGGGATGGATATGGTGAGCCGAAGGGTCTGTTTCTGTGCTGTACAACTCTAAAACTTTATGATTCTTCCCTGATACACTGATGGACCATTTCTACTTTCTTAAGTGGGGGGTATTCCAACTGCTTCCTTATGAATTTCTACCTCTGGCCCCAACCAACATAACCAGGCACAGGAAAGCAGGATGCCTGCTCCTGTTATGTCAACACTCCCAGAGTTAGGACAGCTGATTCAGCTACACTGCATTCAGCAGTGGTTGTCAGTGATAACTGAAGCCATCATGAGTGATCACACAGAAGCTTGAGCTTCTTGCACAAATCCTGAAATAACACATGGACTTAATGCATAAACGCACTCAAGCTGGTTGCCGTAAGTTACACATGTGACTCTTTGCAAATGGATATCCCCATGACTCTCAGAAGAAATTAATGCAGTTCGACTGTGCAGTCCCATTTTAACAATTTCTAGTCCGATAATGTTGCCATCAGTTGGGAAATCAGTACAATGTTCAGCGAAGCGAAACATCAAATAAACGGAAATAAAAAATAAAAGCACAGTTGGAAGGAATAGATAGTCTGGCAAGCCAGAAATATGGCCTGTGAAGCCGCTGCATCCCCATGAGCTATGCTTGAAAATGTTGGATCTCCAGGGATTGGATATAAATCTCCTGGGCAATGGGACACATCTTTTGTCCCTCATTGCATTTCACCCTCTTTTCCAACATGTTGCCTTCCTCTGTTCACACAGAAGGCTGCCAAATGCTTAGAGATTCTCAGAACCAGGATTAACATGTAGAGCTGGAAGATGGATAAAACAAGAAGAGATATAGTGTCGTGCTGAGCTGGACTTCAGAAACAAAGAACAGGATGAAGGAGATTGGAAAACAGGGAAAAGGTGACCAGGCGGCATTTCCTACAAGAGCAGCAGCAATAATGTAAACTGAAGCATCCATGAAAAAAAAAGATGAACAAAACTTGGAAACTTAATTGTTTGTCAGAGGTGAAAGAGGTCAGGCAGCTATGGTGTACCAGTAAGAAAATGACTATCAGAGCCAGTACAAATGGGTTAAATAAACAATATTTGTGATACAACCCTACCAGTGAGAAATTTAACTTACTTTCACCTATACTGTTCGTACATAGTCAAGGATTGGTCTGTATTCATCAGTCACCAGTCAAGCAATGATGTTCACTGCTGACCTAAATGAAAGCTGCATACAGTGATCTGACAATCAAAGAGAACTTGCCCTTACCTGAATTTAAATGCTGTTAAGTTCTAGCTAAATGGTGCCACACATTGTACAGCATCAAGGACAGAGAAGTTGTAGAACAGTAATTACAGTTGAGAATGCTGTTGGAACTGTGATGGAGCTCATTCAGCAAGACACAAAATTTTCCATACTTTTCATGGTGAGATTAGAATGCATAAAGTTTTAAATTTTTGCCAATTCACTGATTTTAGTTGATGATACTGGAGAAGGAGTAGGAAATCACCAACTCCATTTTTAAGGATGTCCCCATTTAATCAAGCATATAGGTGCTCCAGAATGTACTGTGAAATTTCCTTCACTCATGCAATGCCAATAAACTTGCTGCTGTTGTTTCCATTGGTAAACAAGGGAGACAAGAGATGGAGACCAAGGATTCACCTATCTGGTCTTACCCATCCTGATTTTACATCAGCAGCTCTGCTCAGTTTCTAACTTATGTTGTAGTTTTGGTAAATTACCTCATGAACAATTTATAGTGTGATGACTCAGCATTGATGTGTATTGCTTGTTTGGGATTTTTTGAAATTGTTAACCAGAACATAATCCAATCTTCAAAAAGAGCTGGAGGAGCAGCTCATCAATGCCATTTGAGAAAGTGAGGGGCCTGAATGCTGGTTATTTTGTTAACTTAATTTTGGACATTATCATCACTGGTTTTCTACTTTATTTATTCTTTAGCTTTTAAAACATTGGATGGAAAATGAAAAAAAGAATATCTTTCCTAAAATATAAATTGTAAATAGATTTGTTTTTATCTTTTCTATAAATCAATAGCATTACTAGGAAGTCAAATTAGCCATGGTTTTGGTTAGTTGCCTTAATGAGTCCATAAATAAACTGTGTTTCGAGAAGGTGATAAAAGATATGTATCCCACAGAGTAGTAACATACTGCACTGTCCTTCATCGTTTGAATTGGATAAAGAAGAAAAAGCAAACTTTTATAAAGTAAGACCATCCAAAATAGATTGAGTTAAAGTACCTTATAAACCAAAATAAAGCCAGAAGATTTTGGAAATGCTCAACAGGTCAGGCCACACCTGTGGGAAGAAAAACAGAGCTAATGTTTCAGGTCAAAGGTCCTTCTTCAGAACTCTCTGATTTTCATTTAACTAATAAACCAGTTCTGGTGCAAAAGCAGAAGTAGGTGTTTTTTAAGCCTGACAGTAGACTTGCATGTGACTTTTCCACCTGTCCCCATTTCCCCACCCCCAACACATCTCTTAAGCTGTGCAGTTTGTTACACGAAATGCATAAATTACCAAAATTGCGTTACATGAGTTAGGGACTTAATTTTGTATTTTGTTGTGGGAATCAATACAAAGCCCACTCTTTGAAGTACAATCCAGAGAAATAAAGAGATGGATGTAGAATGCTGAAGATGGAAGAAAAATCTTGATTTATCTGTGATTTTGTAACAGTTGCACCAGTTTTATGATGATGACTGTGCTATAAGGTCTGACAACGGAGAACAGCTGATATATGGGGTTTAGCAGGACAACATCTGGTAGCTGTAACATTAACAATTTAACTCCATAAATCTTGAGAAGACAGCTTTATCCATGTTAAAACCATAAATGTTTGTATTTTTCCAATATTTATCTTTAATTATATTTTTCAGTTTCAAAGTACAATTATTTTGACTCAGACAACCTTGTGTTTCGTTTGAGAAAAACAATTTCAAATTGCTTCATTGCCTTTCCAATGAAAGAAATGAGGTTTTGTGCAAAAACACAAGTAATTAAGCTGACAGTGGACTTCCCTGCAATTTTTCTACCCTTCCCCACACCCAACCCCCCACCACATCCCCTTCCCCCAATCCCAGGTCATCTCTCAAAGCACGTTGTTACACCCAACAC
>JARFYF010000084.1:45483594-45493610 GCA_030265395.1 Rhina ancylostomus
CATAGAAGCTGTCCTTGGGCCTGGTGGTACCTGCTTTCAGACTTTTGTATCTTCTGCCTGATGGGAGGGGGAGAAGAAAATATGTCTGGGGTGGGTGGGGTCTTTGATTATTCTGGCTGCTATACTGAGGCAGCAAGAAGTGTAGACAGAGTCCATGCAGGGGAGGCTGATTTTCGTAATGTGCTGAACTGTGTCCGCAACTTTCTGTGGTTTCTTGTGGTCATGGGCAGAGCAGCTGCCATGCCAAGCCATGATGCATCCAGATAGGATGCTTTCTATGGTGCATTGATAAAAATTGGTGAGGGTCGATGAGGACATCCGACATCACCATCGCTGCATGATCATCTTGTAGCTTACAAATCCTTGCTCTTGTTCAGGGTCTGCGATCTCATGTCTGAAGAATCTCCTTGTCAGTTACCATGATGTTGAAACCATCAGCAGGCCAGTTATCTTCAATTATCACACTCATTACGGAGACCTTTGGATTTTTCTTATCTTGTGCTCCATTGCACAGTCTAAGTCTGAGTGGTAGAGTAGAAATACACTTTTATCTTGCACCGTGCTTCTATAATGTACTTTTCAAGGTAATCCTGCTGTCTAAATCTCTGAGCCCAGGCTCTGTACTACTTTTCTCTTTAACTCCTTATCTAGTGAAGTATGATGGTTTACAATGTTAGTTTACCTTTTGGAATGAACTGGAATGATGCAGATGCAGTGGACCGGTGTTCATTGGCACACCACATCATGGTGGCAATAGAATGGGAAATGCACATTTATGCAGGGCCCTCTTCTCCTGGGGCCGGGCATCCCACCATTCGGGTGTGGTGATGACTGGGGGTCGGGAATCAGGGCAAGTCAGAGGAGCAGAGGAATGAAGGCCAAAAGTAGTGGGAGACTGGAGGCCAGGAAATGATACTATTACAATGTTTAAGGCAGATACTATTACTACATTTAAAAGGCATTTGGACAAGTGCTTGGATGGGAAAGGGAGAGAGGAATATGGGCCTAATGAAAGCAAGTTTGAATAACCAAGAGGACCTGTTTCTGTGCTCTACATTTCTATAATTCTATGAGTGGATGGGGAATCAGGGACCAGGAGAATCAGGTGATTGGGGGCCAGGAGCAGTTGGGGGGCATGGGGAATGTCTATGGGAAATCTGGACATCGTGGGTGGGAGGACTAAGGGCATTGTTAAGGGTTAATTTTAATCCAGGGGCGGGGACAAGAATGCAAAATAACTACTTGTCTTATAGGCCTTTCAGGTTGGTGATGTGGGGTTAAGATGATTTTGTCCAGCAAGGAGTGTCCAACAATGGCCGCCTTCAGGACAACATGGTCCAAGTACCTCCATAAGGAGCTTTGCACTGGAACAAAGTCCATCCTGTGCACATCTGAGATGGAAATCTCATTGGAGCACTAGAGTAACGAGCCACAAGGATTGTTCACTCAAATTATCTGAATAATGCAAAGCAACTTGGAAATAGTTGTTATATTCCACTCATAAAAAAACCATGATTTTCAATTGCATTAAGCAGAAAAAATACATACATAATGCAATTGAATATCTAGGCAAAAGTACCTAATTTTGGATATGGTGAAATATTTTACATTGCCAGTTGAAATTATATTAGAATTGCATCACTGACTGTAGAGGTTCAAGAAGACAGTTCACCACAATCTTCTAAAGGGCAATAGGGATGGACAATAAATACTGGCCTTGTTACTCACAGTCACACTGCCAAATTTAAATGAATTTAAAGAAATCTTGATTAAGCTATACTGAGTGAATGAGTTAGCTAAAGTCATCAAGTATGAAGTTACAGCATGAAATCATGGGGAAAAACATGTCTTTATTACCAGATCTGGGCCAATGCAGTTAACATTATTTAATTATGATATATGACAGGATGGATGTTGAGAAGTTGTTTCCCTTGGATGGAAAGTCTCGAACCAGGTGGCATAACATTTAATCAGGAAGAATTTCTTTACTCAGAGGTGCACAAAACATTGGAATTCACTACACCAAAGGGTAGTCAATGATCAGTCCTTGAGTTTATTCAAGGAGTTTGAAGTTAAGATTTGCCATGATGGTATCAAGTGACAGAACAAGCTTAAGTGTTCATACAGCCTCCTCCTGCTTCAATATTCAAAAATTGTTCAAAATAGCCAGCCCCATTTAAGCTGCTTTATCAGTGCAGTATTACATGACAAAATTATATTTTGGCTGCACAATAATCTAGATGTATTTCAAATATTATGATAGTCCATTTCAGTTTATTGATACTAAGCTTGCAGTCTTAGCAGGGATTTCAGCACCTTGCATAAAGTTATTCTTCTGGGTCAGTGTAGTGAATTAATTTGTCCCTCCTTCCTCTGGACTGCTTCTGCTTGTCACTGGCATGTTGCTGCGATAACTCCTTATCTCAGATCTGCAGATTTCTTCCTTATTCCAACATCTGTTCTCACTCAATAGAAAAAGCTCACCTCTGTTCTCAGAAATGGAAATGGAAACAAAATTATTCTCCCAGTAAGTTTCTTAAAGGGGTAAGTGTCCTCATTCTTTTTAGTATATTCCTGGTTCATTATTTAGGCCAGTAAAAGCCTGGGCATGAAAGTCAAGCAGGAGCAGTACCGTCAGTTACCTTCTGAAAATTCACATTCACTTTTGCTATTTGACCCTCCCCATTTAAGTATAAGGTGAGAGTATTGAACATTGTTTCCCATTTTTAAATGTAATGCCATCAGGGTAACAGAGTGAGATTTATAAGAAACACAAGGGACTGCTGACGCTGGAATCTGGAGCAAAAAAGCAAGCTGCAGCTCATTTTTTACTTGTGAATTACAAGCACAGCTGTTCCATTCTGGGATCAGTGGAGACATCACTAAATGTGGCTTTTTTGGACCTTGAGTATTCCAGTGGTGATATTTACAAATAAGAACTGTGCTCAGAGTGATCTTTCTTTCGATGTGGGCCCTGGATCTGACAGGCTCAGATAGGAGGTAAATTTTTAGCCTCACCTCCACTCTGAATAAGAGACTATAAACATACAACATGGTTCAAACATAGAATTGAAGATTAATTATTTTTTACAGAAAGTGGTGCGAATGTCACACTCACTGTCACATTGTGTAGTTGAAATACTCAGCAGCAATGTATTTAAGAGGGGGCTGGATACATAAAATGAAGGAAGAGAGAATAGAAGGTTTTGGGTTCAGACCAGAGGGAAAAAAAAAATCAGAGTTTTTTAGAGGCTTCTATAAATTTCAGTTTTCAAATTTGAATTTTCAGAACAAAATATTCAAATCTGACTTCTTCTACACTGTGTACTGCATGTCAGAATATAGCAAGTATGCAATTAAGCATGTAGAGGCCAACTGGGCCAAAATATCTGGTTCTGTGAGTGCATTCTTAATAGGTATGATATTCTCTGGGGGTGCTCTTCTAAACACCATGAGCTTAAAGAAAGTGGTGCGGAGAGGCATTAGGTACTCAGGCAAAATTAAGAAGGACATGTTGACCCTTAGCAGAACGTACTTCACATAAAGATCTCAGAGGTAAGGATGAGGCTATAATTTCAGCTATTTCATGAGATTACTGCCATGCCAGCTTCCTGCATGGTTACTTCTCTAGTTATAAAGTTGACCAGTGCACTCAGTTTTTATAGATAGAAATGTTTCAGTTAGTCATGGGCATTCTGACATACTTTTAACATGGTCACTAATGAGGATCTTCCGTGATAGCTGCACAACATTCATCTCTGCTCATAATTTCTCAGATAATGGTGCAGGCTTGGGCTCAGGTGATAATTAATATTCATGCCACTAACGTACTGGGAAATGACAATCTGCAACAAAAGAAAATCTGGATCTGCCCTGCCCTTGATATTCCTTTTAAAAAATAGCAGCAACCGTTCATGTCTAGGTGTTCATCACAGTCCAGATGCTTAACTGGATTAGCTACATGAATGCTGTAGCTACAAGAGCAGCTCAGTGAAAGGCAGAACTGGAAAATGTCATAGATGTGACAGACTTTAGGCAGAAGGTGAAAGAGAGGAAACCACAAAAGGGCAGGCTAAAGGTAGACAGGAAAAATTAGATGAAGAGCAGAATCATTCCTGCCACCTGCTGTCCAAAGATGGAAGCTGTGGATATGATCTAAAAATATTGAATTTGATGTTGAGTCCAGAAACTGCCTCAGAGATTTTCCTTGAACTTCACTGGATCTGTGTGGATCAAGGGAGGAGAGGTCAGACTGAGAGTAAATGAGAGAATTAAAATGGTAAGTGAGTACAAAATGAACAATGTACAATGTATAAATGGAAATATGTTTCCTTTCTGTTGAAGATAAAAATGAAATGAGAAGGAATATATAAATGAGTACAGCTTTGCAGTAGATGGAATGATCTTGTTTAGTTATTTGTGTGAGTGTTTCCCATAGAGTTAATAGCGGCTATTTGCTTCTACATAAAAAGCTCAGAATTGTACATCGTGTTTGTCTGCTTCTTGCTCCTTATGAAACACCCACTCCCTAATTACATTTCTTGCATTAAGTTTATCTTAATGAAAGATAATAGGTTTGCCCTCTTCTTACAAGCACAACGAAAAGTGTTGTGGAATGATCATTATATGTGAATTTTATATTCTATGAATTTTAAATCCATTTCCTACATTAAAAAAAAGTTCAGTAAACCATCACCCACTGTTTCAATTTCAAATATTAAAATTTGCATAAGCAGAAAGCAGATCAGAAGAATTTTCAAAACAATCTATTCAGATATTACATGCCTTAACACAGCAATTATGTAATTAAACAATGTACTCGCACAATAAAACTAAACTTAGTACTGCTTCAGATCTCTGCCTATGTCCTGTGACTCACTAAAGTGGTGTGAGTTAATTGACCTTTGACTTTTTTTCCTTTTTGTCTCTTGTAAAATTCCTTCACCTTCTGACTCCCACCTTCATTAGTCACCATTTTTAGGTTTGAGGAAAAGGGACTTCATTTTCCTCAAGGGACCTCCTGCAGGTGAGCTACATAAGTTCACAATGAAATGTTCAGGAGCATAGACGGTGGCTTATCGTACTGTGACCTCCAGAAAGGGCAAATGTTAGCAGTTCTTCTAGCATACTTCCAATCTAACTTTGTCAGGAAGAATGAGTAAATATTGATGTTGAATTCAACAGTTTCAGATAACCTGCCTTTTCTGTTTGTGCCAGAACTGACCAGCTCTGATGAAGGTCATCCACCTGCAGCATTAATTCTCTCTTTAGATGCTGCCTGATCTGCTGAGCCTTTCAATATCAACTTGTATTGCAAAGGGTGGAGGAATGTCCAAGAGGGATCTTGGGATATTTGGGAGGGTTACAGAGAAAGATCTAATCTTAAATATTAGAGCATAGAGTATGGGTAAAAAGAGAAAACCAGAAGAATCGATTAGTATAGTACTGTTTATGCATTTGCCAATCATCCAAAATTACCAGAGCTGTGAGTTCTTCAATCTTCATCTCAAACCATTCTGATAATATAAAAATACTTAATAAAATGTATGATACTGAAAGAAGGCTTTTTTTTCAAAACAATAGCTAATGCCATCCTCCAGGACAAAATGCAGATCAGCTGAGATATTTTCTATTTTTCAAAGTTCGAAAGTTCAATTCAAGATCCGTGATGACTGCTGCAATTAAGTTTCAATTAAAGGCTACAAAATTCAAACTGGAAGATGCAGCAGGTGATGTCAAAATAGCTCCGGCTTATTTTAATTGAGTGCATCTTGGTGGGGAGGGAGAAATCATTTTTCTGTATAAATATATTGTGCTGTTATTTGATGAGGAAGCCTTGTGATATACCTTCTTTGCAACAGTATTTGGAACACTTAGTCTGGAAGAAAAGGTTTTGGTTCTAACATGAATAGTTAGATGTTAAATGCTCAGCCTTATTAATAAATCATTATTATTTTTTTGCTTTCTATTGCGTCCACTTTTATGTGTTAGCTTGTGTTATAGCTGTTAACCTCCTCGTATCTCAGCAAATTGCATGCTGAGATGTTTCATTGAAATCACATCAGGGTATAATTGACAAACTTTGCAGAAATGGAGGTGGGGGTTTAATTTCTCAAAGAACTTGTAAAGCCATTTCTGAACAACTAGTACCATGCTTAGCAAAGATTGATCCACTTTGGACCACATTTGAAACTGTCACACATTTCCATTGTCCAAAAAAAACATAATCTGGAAGTTGTAATGTTGATGAATTTGTCAATGCTCATCATCATCATTGTGTAAAATCAATATTAATTGCAGAGGTCCACAAAGGGGCAGTTAAATGTGGAAATCTGAAAGTCAAGGAGGTTCTTGTACTGTATGCACTAGCAATGTGTGTAGGTGCAATCTATGCAGAATTTAAGAATTGATAAGCCCTTCAATATTTTACACATTATTCTTATCAAGAATAGAAACTGAACATGTTGAGTGCAGTCGAGTGAGATGTAATTGAGTTTTAATTGGTATATTAATCCATAGTTTTTACTGAATGATCCTACTGGCACTGAAAACTCATTTTGTGAATGTGGGGTTTCATTCCTTTGGTTATGCATTTAATAATTTCATCATTTTTTAAATAATAACTTGTTTTGTTTATCTTATGATAGTTCTGCTATTAACTCAATCCTATTCTTATATCCCAATCTTCATTTCCCTTTTAGTAAAACTGATGCAGCATTAAATGTGGTCTGTACTTTTCACTTCCTGCTTTACTGTCCATGGGAATTATTTGGTCTGAAAACCTGATTGAGATGCTCAATCATTTCATTGTTGCTGAGTTTTATTGACAGAGCCCCTGTAGATAATACTGGATGTTTTAACATAAAAGAGAAAATTGAGTTTCTAGTTATTTTTGTGGATACTGTTTCTTGTATTGAGGTCATTGTGAAATGCCGACAAAATGTGAGTCTGCAATTATGTATCAGAATGTAATAATCTGGATAGGGCTCAACTATGAAATCTCAAATTATCAAAAACTTCTAATGGAAGACTTGTATATGTGGTCCAGTTAAACAACCAGTTCTGATTATGACAGCCCTTAAGTTTCAAATTCAATTAGTGTGAAGCTTTTTTTAATAAAAAGATTATCATTTGAATATTGGTGTAGTTAAAATTCATAGAAACATACAGCACATACGTGGGCCATTTCGGTCCACCTCGTCCTTGTCAACAATGATACCTGTCTACGCTAATCCTATTTAACTGCATTAGTCCTGCACCCCTCTATGCCTTTCCTATCTAAGTACCTGTCCAAATGCCTTTTAAAGGTTGTAATTGTATCTGCTTCTATTACCTGCTCTGGCAGCTCATTCCAGATAACCTTCACCCTCGGTATGAAAAACTTACCCCTCAGATCTCCGTTAAATTTCTCCGCTCTTACCTGAAACCTGTGACTCCACTGCTCTGGGAAAAAGAGACTCTATCAATCCTACCTATGCCCCTCTTAATTTTATAAACTTCTACAAGGTCACCTCTCAGCCTCCTTTGTTCCAGGCAGAATAAACTCAATTATCCAATCACTCCTTATAACCATAGTCCTCCATTCCAGGTAACATCCTGGTGAATCTCTTCTGCACCTTCTCTATTGTTCCCATGTCATTCCAAGAGAGTGGCAACCAGAACTGTACACAATATCTAAGTGCGATCTAGCCAACATTTTGTACAAGTTCAACATGACATCCCAAATCTTATACTCAGTGCCTTGGCCTATGAAAGTAAGCAGAGAAAGTGTTTTTTTTATACTATTCTATTCACCTCTATGACTTCCTCTGGCAGCTCATTCCATATAACCACCATCCTCTACTGCACCCTCTCTATCGCTACCACATCCTTCGTGTACAACCAGCATAATTTGATATTTGTTTCATTAACTTTGGGCTCGTGTTTACTGCACATTTGCAATGATGCTTGTCTATGTAAGAACAGTAATTTAATCTCAGAATATTGGTTTAAGGTGTATTGAGGGCATGAAAAGTAAAATGCAGATAGTGGTTTTTATTTTTTTCCAACTGAGAAGAACCTTTCTTGTGATTAATAAAAGTCAAACAAATTCCTCTACCCAAGGTAGGAGGAGAAAACTCAGCTTAGTTCCATGATAAGCTACTTCACTCTGTGGAGATGGCAGAGGTTAATTGTTTCTCTAAAAAGAAAGGAGACAAGCAGAGCGTTGTCACCAGACTGTCGCTATATACTCCTAACAACTCTTCCAAAGTAGCACTAGGGACCTTGTTATAGGTTAGGCTGGTGCCCAGTTTCCCAGATTTAGGTACTGATTTACATCAAATAGAAGTTAAGAAATGACATTTTGTATAAATCATTCTACAATAAGAAAATTAAATATAAATAATGATCCAGTCTTGATATTTCAATATTAAATAAATTAAGAAGTAAATCAGGCTTTACAGCTCTCATGGGAAGGGCCAAGACTCATGAATACTTCTGTGAGGAAGCACAACACAGCAAATGATGGCACATTACTTTTCCTATGAAATACTATCTCTTTCAGGAAAATAATAGTTTACATTAGGCTCTTGGGCAAATATATTGAAAACTTTTGCGATTACTGTTCCACTTGATGAATGCTGCTGTGGAGAATACATGTCCATTTCATGCCAAGTTCAATGAGCAAGCTGTTATTTTTCATTGTCTCATGTCAGGTTTCATGATGTTGTCTGAGAGATTATTTTTGGCCAGGATAGCAGGGATAAGTCCCGTGCTTTTCTTCAGAATAGGGTCTTTAACATACATGTGCAAAAGCAGGTGGAGCCTTGGTTTAAAGTCTCATCCAAGACATTGTTCCTACAGTACACCATGGCTACAGTACATCACTCGCTCAATACTGCAGTGGATTGTCAGCCTAGATTTTGCACTCCAGTCTCTGGAGTGGAATTGAACCCACAACAGTCAGGTAAACTGAACCATGGCTGTAATGATTGACCTTCTTTGACAGGATTTTTTAACAGGTTATTTTGGCTGTTCATATCTATGTCACAAGGAAAAAATTACATGCAGTCTTCAGTTATTTAGAATTAGTCAGGATTAAGACTGGATTCGAAATCATTGGGATTACTACAGTATACTATTCAAATATTTGACTTACGTTTTAAAATGTGTCACTTATTTTCAACAAAATAATACAAGTAGAAGTAATCTTCATGATTTAATGGATTTTTTCTACCTTTTCCAATCTGTTATTGTTCACAACTTGTTTATTTGGTTTCACTCCCCTCTGATATCTCAACCAACTGACTTTAGTTCCTGGTTGCTTCTTGATAGTAAAGAGCAGCAATTTGCCCTCTGCCCCTTCTGCTGAATATGCAATATATATGAAGCTGTTAGCAGTGGTCAGCTTCTAAAATTTTATATCATTGAAGTCAAGCAGCTGAAGATAATTTTCTATCCCATTCAATACATTATTGTCCTTGAAGAGCATGAGCAACTACATAGCTTCTCGGAGTGGTCACACCACTAGGTGGAAACCTGAACTTAAATTAAGCTTTTGATTGTGAACTGAGGTGCTTTGTAGCCAGTCAAAGTGGTGTAGCAGTTCCCCTCACCGGAACTCACTTTGTTAACAGAAACCAGGAACTGAGCCAAGTTTTGCTGCTCTTCTTGGCTTGATTCACACTATTCACCTCTATGTTCAGTTGAGGCACAGCAAGCGTTTGGAAGGGTATAAGGGAGTAAATGGAAAAATAGAAACTGAGGCTTTCAAAAATCAGGAGTCTTCTCATTGATTAAATTCAGAGGCACAATTTACCACTAATTTTCTGGAATTCTGGAACTATCATAGCACTGAAGAAGGGCATTTGCCCATTAAATCAAGACCCATCTCTCCCAAAGCATACCTACCAGAATCGAACACAACACTCCAATTGTAGCCCAGGTAGTGATTTGTGAAAGTTCAACATCCTCTACTTTTGTATTCAGTGATGACAATTATGAATTCTAGGATCCCGTGGGTTTTATGAACATCC
>JARFYF010000084.1:45561916-45580441 GCA_030265395.1 Rhina ancylostomus
TTGAATTAACCTGTGGCACTGTGTGATCTTACAGCAGACAGAAGTGGCACTTCAAAATCGGGATAACAGTAGAATGTTTTTGATGGGCACATTCTTCCCTTGTTCAGGGGCTTAAGATTTGGAATACAGAGGAAGGATGAAAGTGGATAACCCCTATCTCCCTATCATCATCTTTTAAGCTGATATGAAGCTCAGTGATGGATGCCTCAGCAAACTATTGCAAAATAAAAGTGTTGTGACTTTTACGCTAGACTCCAAGTTTGATCACATACCAGCTACATTTTCAAGAAGTAAAATCAGTGACAGTGAAAGAATATTTCAACATGCTAGAAATCTAAAATAAAATCAGAGAATGCTGGAAATACTCAGCAGGTCAGGCTGCATATGCAGAAGGAGTTAATGTTTCAGTTTGAAGGCCCTTCATCAGAACTGGAAAGGAGAGAAATAAAGCTCATTAAGCTGCAGAGAGGTTGGGGGTGGGGTGAGGAATGTCTCTGATAGAGTAAAACCAAGGTGACCCTGGGGATAAACTAATCTGGTCAATGAGTGAATAGGAGTCATTAGAGAGTGAGAACATGGGCAAAACGATAGAGGAGTTGCAAAATGCAGAGCAGGAAGGCATGCCTAGCAAGTCAGGCTGGGCACATCCTTCACTTCCAAAGCGAAAACAAAATAGAAAAAAGGGGAAGAGAAACAAATTGACCCAATATCACAGCTGAACAACTTACACAGACAGAGAAATCAAGATACCTGAAGTTGTACAATTCAAGATTGAATCCAGAAGGCTGCAACGTGCCCAGATGCAAGGTGCTGTTCCTCAAGTTTGCATTGGGCCTTGTTGTACCTGTGCAGGAGACCACAGATCAAGATGTCAGAGCGGCAAAGGGATGGAGAATTAAAGTGGCAAGCAACAGGAAGCTCGGGGTCATCACTATGGATTGAATGCAGGTGGTCCGCAAAGCGATCACCCAATCTGTATCTGGTTTCTCCAATGTTGAGGAGACTATACTGTGAACACAAAATGCAGCACATTAGATTGGATGAAGTGCAAGTGAATTGCTGCTTCACCTGAGAAGACTCTTTGGGTCCTAGGGTGGTAGGTAGGATGGTGGTATTTGGTTGGTAGGAGGTGAAGAGCTGAAAAGATAAGTGTTTCATCAACTGCAGTTGCAAAGTAAGGTGCCATAAGAAGTGAGGTGGTTGGTGAGAACAGAAGAGTGGACCAGGGAGTTGCGAAGGGAATGCTACCTGCGAAATTCAGATTCCCTGGACTTTAGAGTATTTGTACTCTCCAAATACACCAATGTCCTTTGTAACAGTCTAGAAAGATTCAGAAGCACTGAAGTTGACATCCATGTTATGTTTATTACCATTGGCAATGCACTTTTAATTTTACTATGTGCCTGAAAGAGCCCTTTCTCACACAACCTCCATTTTCTAACTGCATTGCGATCCTTTTTCCCATCCTAATGATCATTCTGCACTGAAGGGAAGTTCATAAAGTCACCATTTTTATGAACAAAATACATTGGCTGAAGTTTAGATGACAATTCATAATTCTTACTTCTGCAACACTTCATGCAAACAGAATTTAGTACTTGTCACCCACTATTGCTTCTACAAATCAACCTGAAGTAATTGATCATCCTTATAAATTGTGCACATGAGTTCCTCTTATTGCTAAACATTAGGTTCTCCATGTAAGTTGGGCATGTAACTGCCTGGTTGAGGACCAGTTTGGCTGCGCTGACATCAAATCAGCAATTGAGCCACTGCCTTGCAGCGCCAGAAATTTGGGTTCGGTCCTGACATTGGGTGCTGTTTGCAGGGAGTTTGCATGTTCTCCAAATGACCGCATAGCTTTTCTCCTGATGCTCCAGTTTCCTCCCACATCCCAATGATGTGCATGTATGTAGGTTAATTGTTTACTGTAAATTGCCCCGACTGTGTAGGTGAGTGAAGAATCTGGGAGGAGTTAATGCAAATGTGGAGAAAATAAAAATGGAATTAATATAGGATTAACTGAAATGGTTGGTTGATGGTCAGCGTGGTTTCAGTGGGTTGAAGGACATATTTCCACTCTGTCCTTCTCCATGACCTCGAAATGATGGTATAATCTACCTGCTCTGTGTACCTGTAGCATGCACAAATTACACATGTGCAACTGCACTTGAAACATGGTAAGCAGTACCAATTGCACCACAATTGTGTATTGCACACAATATTTGAAACAATTGGTACCAAAGGGCCCAAACTTCATGTTATAAGCAGCTGAATTTTTTGCAAAACTCTTCTTGGCAAACTAACCTTTAAGTGTCAGTGTTGCTAACTTGCCATTAATTTAAAATTAATGTTCTCCTGAATGTTAAGTTCTTGTTTGCAATGATCTGTTTTACATTTATTGTGTAAAATTCTACACCTGAAGAAAGCAAAGCAAGTTTAAAATTCTACTTCCACAATAAATATTTCTAAGGACAAGAAATATACGTGTTATGATGTTTAATAATTATGTTCTAATATTTTGGTCTGAATCAACAAAGTTGATGAGTTCTTTCACAGTGAGTGTGCAACAGGTACTGCATAATATTAGATAGCTTGTATTTTAACCAGAGTTGGCTATGATTTCTCATTTTGCTGTAAAATAGGTATTTATGATCCCTCAAATTTGATCATAAACAGAATGCAGCAAATGTTTTATGTATTGTAATTGTTGTCCTTTAATGATTCAAAAGCTTTGATTGTTCCTTCAAAGTGCTTGTTTTGAATTACTAACAATTAGAACCACAACTGTAGATATCAATGTGCATTCTCAATATCTTCAGATTTGCAATCCATTTTAACAACCTGCATTTGGAATCTTTGTGTCTGAGTTGTTTCTTTTCATTCTTTGTAAACAGGGATGATAGCTTTTGATATGTTATATAACTTTAAAGTCTCTATAACTGTTTAAAAATAATTTATTTGGTAAACTCTACTTCCCTGGTTGCAGCCTTTGTGTTGTTGTTATTCAATAGGCTATAAGGGATGAAGTCTAAGATTGAGACCTTACAGAAACAGTTAACTTCATAGATTTATAATGAACAGGAGAACTTTCAGCTCGTTCTTGCCTGTGCCAGCTCTTTGAAAGGAATATCCAACTGGTTCCTCTCCTCTGTTCCTTTCACATAGTCCTGCAACATTTTCCTTTTCAAATACAAATACAAATTAATTTTGAAAGTAATATTGAATCTTCTTTAATCATTCGTTTAAGCAGCATGTTTTAGATCACAAAAAGTTGTTGCATAGAAACATTCTCTCCATCTGCCATCTGGTTCATTTGCCAATTAACTTAAATCTACTTTCAATGTGCACTCAACACTCTTAGAAATGTGGTACAGTTAATTTACTTCCAGCCTGATAAATTTTATATTAAAAAAATAACTTAAACGTATAGAGTCCTAGTTTAGTATTAGGTAATACAGTTGACATATTCATCTTGATTGTAACAGCCAGAAGAACTGTAAGAAGATAATCTTAAGCCCCAGTACCTCTGAATTGTGAGATAAGTCAGCAACCAATACCACCATCTTCCAACCTACTGACAGTTAGGGAAATTACATGTGTATGGGTTGGTAGGTTAATTGGTCATTGTAATTTACCCTTAGCATGCAGGTGAGTGATAGAATCTAAGGAGTTGAAGAGAATGTGGGGAGAATAAAAAATGGAGTTAATGTAGGATTAGTGTAAAACGGATGACTGATAGTCAATGTGGACTCGAAGGGCCAAAAGGCCTGTTTCCATGTGTATCTCTCCTTGACTCTCTATCTGATGACTACAATCAGACTCAGTGAAGCTGTTTTCCATTGTCCAGGTATTAAAACTTTAATCACCACCAGAAGGAAGCCATTGAGTCTATTCAGGCTTCCAGCAGAGCAATCCATCAGTCCTATTCCTCTCTTATTTCCCTTTAACTCAGCAATTTATTCTCTTTCACTTGTCAATCAACTCTCCTTTGATTATTTTTCCACTGATTATGCTGTTGTGCAATTTACAGTGGCCAATTAACCTTCCAGCATGTCTTTGTAATGTGGGAGAAAACTGGAGCACTCAGAGGAAAGCCACATGGGCACACAGAGAACGTGCAAACCCAAGGTCAGGATCAAACCCGAGTTGCTGGAGCTGTGAGGCATTTAAACTGGAAGATGATGATTTTAAATCTGAGGTATCAGAAATGTACAGATGTATATTCCTAGTCTGAGGTATCACACCTCCTTGACTTGGAAAGATATTTCCGTGCCTTCATCTTCAAAGCATCTCAATCCTGGATCATGTTCCCCAAAAGTATTGCAGAAATGCCTACGCAAAAAGAACTGCAGAGATTCAATAAGGTGAATCGTTACCAACCTCACAACAGCATTTAGAAATGGGTAATAAATGCTAGCCTTCCCAGCAATACTCATATCGTATGTAAATAAATAATTTAAGGGGAAGAAAGATCTCGATGTCCAATAAATAAGTATGCAAGTTGATATATATGCATGGTGATTCAGTAATCGCTCACATTTTTCACTTCTCTCTGGTCTTTTACTCCCAGTTAAGGATCTCTGTACAGGCTATGGACCAACTGCAAGGCCTACCCATTTTTTGTAAAATTCAACATATAAAATAGATTTTAGACTTGTGATTGGTACTTTCATGATAACTAATGCCTATTTTCAGTGGTGACCTGGGACTTACAATGGAAATTACACCCAGAAAATCACCTCCTCAACTCCTGCTGTTCATTTCTCTAATTGGCCACAATAAGACCAATTTTTTGACCTATATTGTGTTCTCCTATAGGATTAATTTAACTAACAGTTTCCACTGTGAAAGTTCAGTTAAGCAGCCTGTAGGAAAAAAGCTCTAATTCATCAAAATGGCAAGTAATTATGTAAATGCATTCCTCCTGCTTTGCACTGTCCTCTGCAAATCCCAGCCCTGATATGTATGTATAGTTGATGGTATGCGTTCATCACAAAAATAATGAGTCCTAATTGAGGAATTTGGCGACTGTCATGGTTTTTTGTCATTTTACAATTTTCGGGAACATGCTTGAATCAGAATTCTCAATATCAACACTTGCATGGTGTAACCTCATGCTTCTTACAAATAGACAAATCGTTCTCATATTTACAGTTTGTCAATACTGATTTCACTCCATAGCTTTCTGAATACTAGTTTACCACTGTTACTAATTTAATTACATTGGTAGGATAAATCCAATTAACTTTCAAGTGACTGTTGCTAAAATAGACTGCATTACGACATGTTAATAAGAATGTAATTGATTAATGTATAATGTAATTAAATTCCATTAAAATGCTATATTTGCATACCACATTCACTTTATCAAGTAAAAATATGATTTACAATTTTGTGTTTGTTATAATAAGTTCTTTCCTTACTGGGATATACATAAAGAATTAACATGGAAAAGAAATACAGATAATTAAAAGGACAAGCTAATAAGGAGCTAACATAAGTGATGTAGAAAACGTATTCTCAAGACTTACTGCATGGAGAGGAAAATCAGAGGGACAAGGAAACCTATTCCTCAGAGGTCGGTGGAGATCAGGAATTGTAGCAGAGATTAGTTCTGCTGCATTCCCACTAGTTTTTGGCTGAACTATGTCTTTGGCTCTAATATGTAGTTTGAAAAGGCTGAAACTCAGTTTGCATTAGTACAAGTGGCAGGGATAGGCTTTGCACATTTCTAGGCTGTTGATTTTCTGGGCACCAAGCCCATGGCAGGCTTTGAAAAGATCTGGATTTAGACTGCTTTTGAAAGGGCTCACAGATTTCATAGGTAAATCGCTTAGGCCTTTTTTTTATCCCTCCAGATGTTACCAAAGCTTTCACAAGCCTTTTGTGTGTGTTGCTGTCAGTTTTCTCTTTGTCTTGAGCTTTGGTTATTGAAATGGGAAGGTTTGTCACCAGGATCCCTCTGATTTTTGGTATTAGCAATATGACAGTAAGGATTTTGATAATAGGAAATAACTCTAGTTTACAGAGGAGTGGTTGTGGCAATGTGTGAAGGATGATGGTTTGCAGAGGGTTGCCTGGCAGCTCACAATTTCCAAATGGTGCACTGGGACCCTCAGCTGGATTTGACCCATCTGTTTTAGTGGAGAACATAAAGAACCTACTTTGGCCCGAACTGTTGGTTGTGGAATTTGCCACTTCTGAAAGATAGCTATGCCACAATTATCACAGTGGAGTTACAATGAGATGGTACTATCTGCCTCATTCTTCAAAATACATATATAATAGCATGCATGCTTTACATGGTACTTAATTGAGGAAAACATGAAAGAATGATTGTTACAATTGTTTATAAACAATTTCTCTATTGCAGCCACAAAATCCTTTAGCCTGTTTGCTTCTAATTGTGTTTGGTAATTTGCTTTTTTCATCACTGATACAAATAACTGGTGATGAAATGTACCCTACTCAAGCTGTTGTTTAACTATTTTAATCAGGCTATATATCATGTAATAATGATAACCATATCTTACTTATTTTAAAAGAATCCAAAGTCTCATATGAATAGTTATACTGTTTGGGTATCCAATTAGCAGTTGAATTTTTGGTATTAACAAGAAAATAGTGTTATATCTGGGCCTTCACTATCAAGAAATAGCCTTTGTTTGTCCAAGCAAATAGAACTTCAGCCTGTTCCACTTTGTAGAAATTGCAATTGTACTGCAGTCAGTCTACAGCCAAAGAGTCATAAGACTATCATCTTTAAGTAATCTCAACTACTTAACAGGATTTAGTGAGCAGGCTGCACTTTTCACTTATACCACACATATTTCAAAAGCACAAAATTGAAAGTGGATCAATACAAATGATCTAGTGGAACTGTCCATTTGTGGCTATATTTACTCTGCTTATAATCCCAAAAAAGAGTAGATGTGAGTCAAAGGCGGTATAATAGTACTCATGTTTTGCTCTATTCTAAGTAGCTTTCCTACTACAAAGTAGATTAATGACCATTGATAGCAAGTGAGTTAAAATTTCACTGTGTTCCATGTTAAAGGTTTCTTAAGGTTAATAATGTGCAATGTATGGCATTCCATAACTGTTCAGTCAATTCAGATCCCAAGACATTGCATTGTTAAGTACAAAGTACAGGAAAATTTCCCTCTTGACTTCCGCTGACCTCAATTTTGATAGGCTACTTGATGCCATACTGAGTCAAAAGCTGCCCCAATGTTAATTGCAGCTATGCTCATGTCTCGTCTAGCTCTCAGTCCTAAATCACAACATGATAAGCCCCAAAGCAGAATAGTTCTGGCAGAAAGTAGATCAATGAAAAGGTTCTTGTTGCATGAATGTCACTCGATAGCACTATTAATGACTCCTTCCAGCACGTTGTCGCTGACTGGGAGGAGGGCCACTAAATACAGAATTGATCACATTATATTTATCCCCTTTTTAGTGTGGAAGGGATATACATGAACAATCTTGTATTCACTTGTCAAATACATGCAAGTATCATTTTGAACACTTCAGTGTTAGATTCTAAACTCAAGGGAATACAAGCCAAGATTTTGCAAGCTGTCCTCATATTTTAACCTTTTTAATGTTCTGGTGTTACTCTGGTGAGTACAAGGCCAAAATAGTTTACAGTGATAGATAACAATTAAAAGAATTCAGTAAAAAAAATAAACCATACAACAGTACATCACATCTGGATTTGCTGAAAATTTTCACTGTATTAAATACATATTGATTCTTATATCTTGGTAATGAGAGTGTCATTCTAAATCAGAATCACAATCAGGTTTATTATCACTGACATATGTCATGAAAATTGTTGTTTATTGGCAGCAGTACAGTGCAAAGACATAAAATTACCACAAATTACAGGATAAATAAATAATGCAAAAAAAAAAGGAATAAGGAGATAGTGTTCATGGGTTCATGGACCATTTAGAAACATGATGGCGGAGGGGAAGGAACTGTTCCTAAATCGCTGAGTATAGGTCTTCAGGCTCTTGTACCTCCTCCCCAATAGTGGTAACGAGAAGAGGGCATGTCCGGGATGGTGAGGGTCCTTAGTGATGGATGCCACCTTCTTGAGGCACCTTTTCTTGAAGATGTCCTCGATGGTGGGAAGAGTTGTGCCCGTGATGGAGCTAGCTGAGACTACAACCTTCTACATCCTCTTGCGATCCTGTGCATTGGAAGCTCCATACCAGGCTGTGATGCAACCAGTCAGAATACTTTCCACCGTACATCTGTAGAAATTTGCAAGAGTCTTTGGTGACATACCAAATCTCTTCAAACTCCTAACGAAGTAGAGCCACTGGTGTCCCTTCTTCGTGATTGCATCAATGTGTTGGGCCCAGGAGAGATCAATGTGTTGGGCCCAGGGTAGATAAAACTACAGTTACTGTACTTCCATCCCTGCTACTCCGTAGCACTGAGAACAAATTATTTTGATTATTGTAATTTACATCATGATTTATAATGCAAACCAGCTTGGTGAGAAAATGCTTTAAAAGCAGTTCAATCAATTACCATGACAGTTGCACAACATACTGTTAAACAAATCAGACGAAGTGATTCAAGCAAGTATAACTCTAACAGTGTCTATCCATGCATTTTCCATGGCTTCTCCTTGTGACTGCCCTAATCCTTCTAACCCAGGTCTATATTTGGATAGGTTCACCACCATTCAGCAAAGACATATTTTCACAATGAAATATTTATGCACCTTTAAGCTATTCTGCTACAGAATACAGTCCTTTTGATCTATCTGTTTCCTCTCTTTTTAATTATGGAGTTATGCTATTCAAGGCTTTGAAATTCATACAAGGCTAGAAACAAAGTTATCAATTCTTCCTGCTTTTAATTTCTGTTTTCTTTGCATTTAAACTCCTGTTGGAAAACCTTTTGAAACTTGTGAACAGTATGTCTTGACAACTCATCCTGTGCCCCTACTAATTCCACTTTATTGTCCTTTAATCTTTCAATTCAGGTAACATAAGCTGTATTGACCCAAATGCCTGATTCTTATTACTTCTCTCTGGTGGATTTATTTCCCCTTCCACCATACATGCAAGATTACTTTTCTGCAGGGGGAGAAACTTACACCTTTTTGGACTTTCTGTATCTTGTGCACAAGATAGCACCTTATTTCCTGGGATAATATGTTATTTTAAAGATCCCTTATTTTGTTAACAGCTTAAGATTCTGAATATTCCTGTTTCAGCATTATAAAAGCAAACTTGACCAGTTTTATCTATCGGTCCTATGACTTCCATTTTCATACTGCTTTGTGTTCAGAATTCTCATTCCTCCACGTTAATACATTTTACCTCACAATTTCTCAAGTACTGCTTCTATATTCACTCATTAATCTTGTATTACTAGGTGATTACAAGTATTGATAAAACAAAATCTTAAAATAAGTCCCTAATTACCCAATTATAGAATATTAGACATAAATAGAGCATATCAAAAAATGTTATTCTCATAGCTCTAGAACAGACGTGTGAGATAGAGAAAGTGAATAGAAAAGGGACACTCAATAAAAAAAAGCCAAAAGAAATGTAAAACTAAACTTTAAGGAAACATAAAGAGACAAAAAAGTAGGAATTTGGACATGGTTCAAGTTGGATTCTTTTCTGATTCTTCCTAAATATGATTCCTAGAACATGAATGGTAGGCTGTTTGAATGCAACAATAACATAGAAAATCCATAGACATTGACCCAGACAAACTGGAAGTGGAGACCTTTTCATGGTCAGATCGCAGTACAGCGTATAGAATGATATTTCGTTCTAGAAAGCCATTTGAGAAAATTGGCTGTAGTTTTTGAATTCTGACATCACACTCTGTTCAATAGCATAGTCAAGAATCATGTAGTATCATGTGTTTTCAAAAACAAGGAACTATAACAGCTTCAGAACAATGAGATATTAGGCCAGAACTTGCTAACCTGGTGTCCTGCCAGGACTTGCTGCCAGTAGTCCCTCTGCGCCTGCATTTTTTAAAATCAAAATAAACTTTATTCATAACAAAAGACAAACTATATACAATTATAAAACAGTGCAAACCTTTACATTCTTAAAGATCATTCATTAGTGTTACCTTTTTATACAAAAAAAACAGCACCAATGCTACACATGTGGCTCCCTGGGGGCTACCGGGTCCCACATTTACAATATCTAGGGGCTTTTCTCACCTGACTCCGCCCATCCCTCTCCAGTGGCAGAAGAACCCTAAACTGTCATCCCCTCTGTACCTGCATTTGCCTTGTTTCGGAACTGAAAGCCTACTTTGCAGGCCTGAAGTACCCCGGATTCAGTGGTGTAGCCTCAGTGGCAACACCACCTCAGACAGAGGTAGGCTCTACCAGCTCTAAAACCTGCAATTGATTTTAATGATTTTTAAATGTCTCTCACATTTTGAAGCATTCAAAACCAATTAAAATTAAACAAAATAATGAAAATAATAAAAATTATAATATTTCAATTTATTTAACTTAACTCCCCAAAAAACACATGTAGAAGTAAAAACATGAAAGTAAAGTAATATAATTTTACAAATGGAATTTACTTTTCACTTTGCCTTCTGATCCTTTGCTCAACAATCCCCATTGAAATTATTGGGGTCTTTGAACCTGTTATAGGCCTGATCAGTGCAGGATCCAAGAGGTAATTCTCCAGTGATCTTAGGAATTTCAGCAAGATTGCCCTCCAGTGCTGGACTCTATATAGCCTTCTGAATCTATGAGAGAGCCCAACACATCCATGTGTGATAGTGCATGCACAAATTCCAGGACGCAATTCCATTTCAGCATAATATTTCAGTATATTGTAATAATAATATAATGATCATTTTAATAATCAGGAAAATTCAGACCTTCAGACAGGATTTTATGGAAAAATGTTGGCATTTCCCCACAAAACTGCTGAGATTTCCCCACATAACCTCAGTAATTTGGGGATTTCTGCACAAGAGTGCTGTTGTCTTCAAGTTGTACTCAGCAGTTTGCTGCTTGTTTCTCTGACTGTGCTCTGACCTGGTTGGAGCTGGCACAGTTCACCCTTTTAATTCCAACAGAGTGGATTGGCTACAAGGCTCTTCAGTACATGTTAAAAATTTGTTTTTATGTTTTAGCTTTTTAAATTTTATATTGTTTTGAATTGCTTCTGAATGGCTGAAGCACAGGAGAAAGCTAGATATAATAACACATCACTGGCAAGCTTGTGGAAGCAAAAGTGAGAGAATTCTCCTGGGAATCTTCTTCAAGTTAGAAAAGGGATTTTGCCAATCTGTTTATTTGCCTTAACTAGTGCGAGAGAAATTGTTTTGACTCATCAGTTATTATGCACCACATAGTTTACCAAGCCTCTGAAAGGCTTGAAAAGGCACATTATTGACACCCTTTCATCAACAATAAATTCAATGTGTTTTAAAAAAAACATGCTGGGTTCCTGGGCCAGTAGTGGTGCTACAATTAGTCTCAACACACTAAGAGCTGGAAGAGGGAAAATACCCTAACTTTCTGTTCTTGCTGCAACACACACAAAGCACTGGAGGAACTGTTCTTTGTCCAGTGGGCTTCAATGAAGAGTGGGACTGTCGAAAATGAGTGATGATGTACTATGATGGTCACATTATGATGAAATAACTACCATTCACAGCTAAGTCTCCTGCATAAATAAGTGACAATAAAGGGCAATGGCTTATACCTCTGGTCTATATCTCATTCATAATCTCAAAGCAAGTGGAGAATTAATAATAATAAAATTTATCTATGAGAAAAGTTGTTTTGTAAATTATGTGATACATAATATGAGAGAGTTGGGTTGGAAAGATGTATAGGCACATGACACCACACCAGCTTGAACACCGTTAATCAAATTAATGTAGCATTTACTAATTCTGTTCTTTCCAGGCCATCACATGTTGGCTGTCAGTTACCGTGATTTTTGTGTGAACATTATTTGTCAACTGAAGCACGCGGGTGGTGTTGTTTTCAACATTGCATCTGTCATTTGCAATAAGAATGGACTGATCTTAATCAAGAATAACAGCAGAATCCCTTTCTCCATACATCATGCAGAGGTTATTACACACTATGGTTATTTTTAAAAGCCACAATGGAGCTGGTTTCAAGGTTGCAAGTGGGAATTCTAGCATTTATGCCCTGGAGAAAAACTTTGTTTGGTGAAACAGAAATTCAGCTTCAGGGGCTTTGCAGGATTTTCCATCAATTCATTTTACTGGATCGAACATTTTCCGTACTCAGTTTTCAAATGTATTCCCACTAGATAAAGTTGTGCAATTGGAATGCAGGTGCCTAAAATCCATCCAGTGATTTCAGCTAAGAACCTCAAGCCATATTATATAATGTACCTCTCTGAGGCACGTTTCTATCTTTAGCATGGAACAAAGAAAATGTGAGTGTCTCTTTTTCCACTTCTTGCCCACGGTTTCATCTCCTAAACTTGTAGACTTGGGTTTAAGGATGTGCGGATGAATTTACAACCCTATTATTTTCAGATATCTGCAAGGCTCTAAATTAGATTTAGAACTATTTTATACAATGGAACATAGAACAATACAGCACAGGAACTGCCCCTTCAGCCCATGATGTCTGCACTGAACACAATGCCGAATTAAACTAAATGCCTTCTGCCTGTAGATGATCCATATCCCTCCATTCCTTCCTTATTCATATGTCTAACAACCTTTAAACACCACTATATTACCTGTTTCACTACTACTCCGGCAGCCCATTCCAGGTACCCACCACTCTCCCTGTACATTCCTTTTGAACGTGTCTTTTCTTGTACTTGACATTTCTACCCTGGGAAAAAGATTCTAACTATCTACCCTATCAATGCCTATATATTAGTTTATAAACTAATTTTATAAACTTTTATTCTAAACTTCTATTTTCATTACAAAGTTTTATTACAGATAGGACTTGATCCAGTGACAAAATTTGAAAACATTAGTTTGTATTTTAGATCCAAAATATAATTAAGGTCCCTTTTTCAATTTCTTGGATTGTTTTCATCAAGTAGATATTAAATATGATAACCAGAGTGCCACATCACTCAAATGTGATGTAGTTAGAGAAAAGTACAGCACAGAAAAAGGCCTTTCCACCCACTGAGTATGTGCTGCATCCATTTTTATACTAATCCAAACCTAACCCGTTGTATTCTCCCCATTTTCCCATCAACTGTCCCCAGATTCTCCCATTCATCTATACCCTCAGGGCATTATACCGTGGCCAATTAATCTACCAACCCTGACAAGATTTCTACTCTATAACTCAATCCTATTTATCCAATTATCACTGGAACACCCTATTAATGGGTCAATCCTGGCACAAAAGTATTTCTCAAAATCTCCAGGACTAATAAAATCTAACTTTCTACCATTAAAAGTATGTCGGAAGTAACTGGAGTGTACAGGGGAAACCCACATGACCACAGGGCGAAAGAAAATGCACACTCCACACAGACAGCACTATTGATCAGAACTGAACCCCATTTGTTGGAGCTGTGAAGCAGCAGCTCAACAATCTGCACCACTATGAAAAATAATATATGAAAAGCAAAGAAGGTGCGGAATGTGGAAATCTGAAGTAATAACAGAACATGCTGGAAACACTCAGTAGGCCAGGCAGCATCTGCAGAGAGAGAAACAAGAGTTTCAGAGAGAGGCACATGAGACTGAAGGTGCTGGGATATGGAGCAAAACACAAACTGCTGGAAGATCTCAGCAGGTCAAGCAGCATCTGTGAAAGCAAAGGGATGGTCCATGTTTTGGGCTGAGACCCTGACTGTCCTGGCATTAGGACAATTAAAGTTTCAGGTCAATGGTCTTTTTACAGAACTCAGTAAAGTTACAAAACAAGCATGTTTTAAGTTGCAGAGAAGGGGAGAGGTGGAGAGAACAGAGGGAATGTCAGTGATAGGTTGGAGACGAAGAGAGGTTATGAAGCAGTGATGGTGATGCCAGCTGATGAAGGGGAGAGAAGGCTTGTTAGTTGTAGATGATCTGTCTAGAAGCGATGTTAATGGAAGGAGATGAATGAGGGCAGTGGAGCTAGGAAGAATCAATTTTAGAACAGTGGTACAACACACTGCAGTTGCCAAAGTCCAAAATAAAAGAGAATGCTGGGAAAATTCAGCTGCTCTGGTGACATCTGTAGACAGAGAAGAACTGAGTTGACATTACAGATCGATGACTTTCCATCACAACTTGCCAATTCTGATATAAACTGGAAAGTCAGGTTATCTGAAATTGTTGAATCCAATATCGAGTCCCAACGGCTGCAAAAGATGATGCAGTGTTGTTCCTTGTACATTGGGCTCTGTTAGAAGAGTGACAATTACTTTATATACCCTGAGAAATCCTCCTTTATTAGTAATGTGTTGTTATATTTCCCTTCCCATCAGCCTATTGGAGGTCCCTTTCAATCTATGTTAAATTGTTTACAGGATTTTGTTTTGAGCACTGGGCATTTACTACCTTTACATATGAAGGCCACTAAGTTGTTTAATTTTCCTTATTTTCAGCTGCTTTGTATTTTTTCATCTTCTTATGTGAAAACAGGTGATATCTTTATTGGGCTCACATTCCCATTTCATTCTCATTTTTCTTTCTACACAGAAATCACCGAGTAGGCATGAACCACTAAGAGAGAGCAAATGCTTCAAAATTTAACACATATTTTTAATTATTCATCCTCATTGCCTGTTGCTACTAGAAAAACAACAACCAAAATACTGCAAAAAATACTGTTGTTATATTATGGAGATATTTCCATTTCAAATCATTTTGGTAATCTCAATGAAAAGACTGCAGATGCTGGCAATATGAAATAAAAAAGAAAATGATGTAAACACTCAATCGGTCAGGCAGTATCTGTGGAAGGAGAAACAGCGTTAAGCTGAAAGGACAGGTGTTACATGCAGGTATTAGAAGTAAGTTTCCTTTTTCACAGACGTTGCCTGACCTGCTGACTATTTCCAGCATTTTCTGCTTCTATGTCTGTAATCTTGGTTATTGTGCTCCTAGTGTGCTGGGCACCAGTTTTGCTGGGTAAACAAAATATACAGTAGGGTTGCCCCCACCCCCTTTGATAATTTGGGGCCACTTTGGGTTCCTCACTCTATCTCCTGCAGGCTGGGTTGAAGCACTTAGCCTTTTCTATTGGCGACTTTAGTACTAAGTTATATTTCTTTTAAAAAGAACTGCAGAGTTTTGATTTGACAGGATTAACTTTTAATTAATTCACACTTTTAAAAAAACTCCTGAAATATACTGATATCAGTTGGCTTACTAATGATATCCACTTCAGATCCATTATAGCCATTATTATAATAATAGCTTCCACTTTACCCAGTTGATGAGTTAATAATTCTCAACTTTATCCCTCATTTTCAAAATGGCAACTGTTGTTCTCTGAAAGCCCAATTGAACTTTATCTGACAAGGAACAGTTTAATTAGTTTTTTTTTCCAATTATCTTGAACCACTGTTTGACATCAGATTGGATTTTAGGTTGTTTAACTTCTTTTCACAGTTTTTGTTCAGTAATTTTCCTGTTGTTAAAGGGCTGCGCAAAATGCTTGTTTCTCTGACAGTGACAAATGTGTGTTGTGCAACAGGTACGTTAACCAGAGAGGGATGAACTTCAATGCTTGATTACACTTATGTGGAACTGATGAAACTGTTGCATCATTACCAGACTAAGATCCGTTAAATGCACCAGTGTTGCTCCTGCAAAACTGGTTTTCAGGTGCATGAATCTAGGTCACTAGTCATACCATTTTGGTATGGCATTGTCAGTTGAAATAGATTACTTTAATTAGCCTTTTTTAACATGCTTGAATCATTAAGTAAATGCATTTTCTGATATACTATTCAGGTATGTAAGCTAAAACTGGCTGTCAATCAAGTGTGTTAGCTGGCTTTGGTTGGTTTGATGTTCACTGATAACCTTTGATAGAGCATGTATGTACACATATGCATATAGGGACATTCCTCAGAGGTCCCTCCTCCATTGGTAAATACCCTATTGTCTTGGTTCATAAATGAATAATAGTTAATTGGGGCACAGGGCAAGTCTGCAGAATTATTTCTAAATATGCTCTATTTTCTCAACCCTGTAATTATGACTCAAATTCACATGCCCTGCCATTTCTGTAACATCAAAATTGGAGACTTAATTAAATTGATTACTGGAGAAATCCAATCATACACTTCCTTGGGTTTTACAATGTCAGTCTCTAAATCTCTGCTTAAACTTAATCCAATTGCCACATAACTTCATTTTGTCTAATTAGACTGTTTTAAGGAATTTCTGAAGCATGGTTGTTACTCTGCAAAGAACTCACCTTAAAATCTTCATTTGTTGTGCTTTTGCACAGATCTTTGTGTGCCTATATCACAGTAACAGCACATGTTGTTCTTGTTGAATGTATTAAATTGTGTCTGTGTGTGAATCAATGTGGTGTACCTTCTTAAATTTTCCAGTCTCTAGTAATGAATTGAGTCCACCATCCACAGCAAATAGTCACTGCTTATTTATTGTAGGTGACAGCACTCCCTCACCATGAATTGTGTACTGACATACACTTTGTTATGGAAATGATGCAATCAATGACTAAACAAGAGGTTAATTTCTCCTATGCAAGAAATGATCTTTTTGTTTTGTAACTGATGAGATTTTTGGAGAGCTTTGACACTTTATCAATGCACCAGCTGTTCCATAACTGCGACTCTTATTACTTACGGCAACTTGTCAAATCAGCCAGGTCATTTCCACCTCTCTCTCCTTGTTTTTCTCCAATTAGGAAACTATTGGAATGCTGCCTCATTCAACACCCCTTCCTCTTATCTCCACTTCTCAACCTTCCATGGAGAGACCAGTGCTGACATCTCATTTTACTTCAAGACCTCTGCACCTTATGGAGTATTCCTCGAAAATCTGGGCAACACAGACTTCATAAGGCTTGAATTAAAATGTAAGTTGACCTGCAGAAGCATAGTTTCACTTTTATATATGTAAGTTACATTTAAATCTAAGTGATCTTACAAGCATCTACTGTTAGTATTTGTTATTGTATCTTTGAATAAGTTAAATTGATTAATGTATTAAAAAGCACATTTATTTTGAAAAACCAAACTGATGTCCATATACTATAGCACATTCAACCCAGTTGCAGCCAATATAGAGAGCCCAAGATAAGAAAGCATGGTATTTGAGGATTTGTATTAGCTTAGATTGAATATTGGTTACCACATTGAAGACAAGAGTCAGAAGGAAGGGTTTCTTTTGAGGCTGGAAAGATTTAACTAGTGGAGAGCTCCAAGGATCAGTTCTTGACCCACAATTATTTACTATTTATGGTAATAACCTGAAAGGGCAGACAGAGTATAACGTATCTAAACTTATCAATGACAGGAAAGTAGGTTGGAGGTCATGCTGCAATAGGATATTTCAGTTCTGTTACACATTATAGGTAGGTCGAGTGAGTGAGCAAAATCTAGTAAAATTTAATTTAACATGGGGAAATCCTGATGTTCTGTACTTCAGGAAGAGATATCAAAATGTAAATTATTATCCAAATGGTGAGAGATTGCAAATGTGTGGAATACAAAAGAATCAAGGTTTTCTTGTGTAAGAATCACAAAGGTGTTGGTAGGCAGGTGCAACCAGTAGTTAAGAAGACCAATGACATTTTGTCTCTTTTTGCAAAGGGGTAGAGTTTAGAAATAGGGAAGTATCGTACAGTGTGCTGCTGTGCACAGTTTTAATCATCTTATTCAGGAAGGTCCGAAAGAGATTCACCACACTAATTTCTGGGATGAGATGGTTGTCCATTCATGAACAGTTAAAGAAGTTGGATCTGTATTCTTTTGGAGATTAGAAGAATGAGGGGTGATCTTATTGATACAGGCAAGACCCTAAGGGGGCACGACAGGGTTGAGGTGTTTCCACTGGTGGGAGATTCTCGAACAATGAGTCAAGATAAGGGACCCAGTTAAAAATAATGTGTGAAAGGAATTTCTTCTTGATGAGTGTGATGAATCTCTGGAATTCTCCACCACAGAGGGTGTGGAAAGTGGATCACTGGAAGTATTTAAAGTGGAGGTATTTACTTTTTTTAAAAGATCAGGGAGCTGAAGGCTGTGGGGAACTTCACAGAAGAGGATTGAGGCCTTGGACAGTTGAACCATGATCATATTGAATGGCAAGGCAGACATGACATTTGATTGTGACCAGTGGTGTGGCACCACCTAGAGCAGGTAATCTGCCACCATTCATCTACACACGAGATGTCAGATGACCACTAATGCTAAAAGAAGTGTACCTAATGTTTGGAGATGCACTGCAGAGATTGCAGCATAACTCAGCGCTTCCTGTTCCATATCATTGTCAGACTAAATTGGCTTAAACTTGCAGTATAACAATGCCAATCAAAACTTAAGCTGGGTACCATAAGGATCCATTTCTGAG
>JARFYF010000084.1:45643540-45657365 GCA_030265395.1 Rhina ancylostomus
GCAAGCTTTCTTGGCCATGGTATCTACATGGTTGAACCAGGACAGGCTATTGGGAGTAATTTTAATTCACTCCCAAGAATTAAAACTCTCAACCCTCTCAACCTCAGCACCAATGATGTAGACAGGAGCATGTGCACCACCCCTCTTCCTAAAGTCAATGACCAGCTCCTTTGTTTTGCTAACATTGACGGAAGGGTTGTTTTCAGGACACCATGTCACTAAGCTCTCTATCTCCTTCCTGTATGCCAACTCATCGTTATTTGAGATTCGTCCCACTACGGTGGTATCATCTGCAAACTTGTCGATGGAGTTAGAGCAGAATCTGGCCACACACTCATGACTGTATAGGGAGTAGAGTTGGGGCTTAGGACCCAGCCTTGTGGGGCACCAGTGTTGAGAATAATCACGCCAGAGGTGTTGCAGCCTGTCCTCACTGATTGTGGTCTGTTGGTCAGGAAGTCAAGGATCCCGTTGCAAAGAGAGGTGTTGAGTCCCAGGTCCTGGAATTTGGTGATGAGTTTGCTTGGAATTATAGTATTGAAGGCGGAGCTGCAGTCAATAGGCAAAAGTCTAACGTGGGTGTCTTTACTGTCCACATGCTCCAGAGATGAGTGTAGGGCCAGGGAGATGGCATCCGCCGTGGACTTGTTTTGGCGATAGGGGAACTGCAGTGGGTTGAGCTTGCTGGGAGGCTGGAATTAATGTGTGCCATGACCAGCCTCTCAAAGCACTTCATAATAGTGGATATCAGAGTCAGCGGATGATAGTCACTAAGGTACACTACCTTGTTTTTCCTGAGGTACTGGGATGATAGTGGTCTTCTTAAAACAGGAGGGAACCTGAGATTGAAGCAGGGAGAGGTTGAATATGTCTGCAAATACTTCTGCCAGCTGATCAGCACAAGATCTGAGCATGCGACCCAGGACACCATCTGGGCCAGGTGCTTCCCTCACCTATTTAAAGGAAGTGCGTCAATGAACTGTATTTTGTTCTTATTATGAGAATAAGTTTTGCAGTGTTCCTTGGATATTGAAAACCATGAGGCAGGGTACTATGCCTTTTTAAAAAAGGGGCTGAATGTGTCTAGTTAATATTCTGAAGTAGAACAATTTCTGAACTCCTATAGCTACTGCAAGGATACTCACCTGAAAGGCTTTGTCAGGATGCCCACAGAGCTGCACTGAAACCCTACATTTGATAAATGGATGGTCATATTCCTACCCCAAAACAACTGATTAACTGATCCCACTTATGTACAATGGGATTGCTATCATATGAATCTCAAGCTTATTTTTGAATAATGTTGAATTTGAGATTGTGGCCAAACCTTGGTGGAATGGCAAATTTCTTAAGACTTGGATTTTCCTCGCCTTTCAGTTATCGGTTATTTGGGTTATCTAGGTGGTAACTTCAGATTGAAGCAGGGAGAGGTTAAAGATATGCCCTCACTACAGATATCCTGAATAGAACAGAACAGTTGCAATAAGCAAGCCAGTTGCATCAAGTTATGCACTTGTACTCAACTGGTGGAGCAGCAGAGTGGTGAAACAGGTAGTGCTGCTAGCTCAAAACTCAAACAACCTTGGTTTGATCCAGACCTCTGGTGCTGTCTACCTGAAGTTTTCATGTTTCCCCTGAATGCTCTGGTTTCTTCCCTCATCCAGAAGATGAGCTGGTTGGTAAGTTACCAGCAATCAGCTGACGGAATTCAATGGGTTGAGCAGCATCTGTGGGACAAAAGGAATTGTTGGCATTTCAGATCAACAATTTTTTTGCATCATACTGAGAGTGGAGAGGACAGAAAGCCAGCGTAAAGAGTAGACGAGGAGTGGGAGACAGGAACGCAAAATGATTCCAGCAGATTCTTTGTTGTTCAAGGTTCCAGCATCTGCAGTCTCTTGTGTCTCCGGTTGGTTAGTTAATTGGCTACTATCTCTTACCCAAGTATAGTTGGGAGGCAGGAGACTCAGGGAGAGTTAATGGGCATGAAAGAGAAACTAGGTCACAGGGAAATAATTGTTAGAATGGCATTGATAGGATTGCTCTGAGAACTGCCATAGACTTGATGGGCCAAATGGCCTCCTTCTCACAGAAGGAAATACAACTGACATTGGTGGTTTAAAGTTCTGACAAGTATAATTTTAACTTTCAAAGGTGAATGTTCTAAAATCCTTCAGCAGGATGGCACTCCAGCCACACTTTACAGAACACTCGATAGTGATTGAATACAGAGTGACTTGGTTTGGCTTCATGCTGAGCATGATAAAGGCTTAAGGAGCATGGGAAACAACCTGAAAACACCACAAATTATGGCACAGCTCTGCCAACAACATGGAGCCTACATGAGACACTCTAACTATAGAATAATTTGGCAAATAGTTGCTGTATTATTAACTGAGTATGGGATTAGCTGAGACAGTGAATTAGTCATTAAACACTTCGTGTTAATCCCCAAGGAACCCATAAGGCTTGTTTAGTAAGTTGCCAGACCAGAAAGGTTCCAGTTTGATAAAATGTCAACACCTGAAATGTTAACTGCTCAGTCTCCATACATGCTGCCTGAACCGCAGAGTATCTTCAGCAATTTCAATTTTTATTTCAGAAAGATCCTGGATTCTATCTGATACCTGCTAAATTAGGGAGTGACAGTGATGCTACAATCAGCTTCAGTGCTCTTATGTTAAAAATAAACAAACAGAACACCTGCCCCTGGTCATAATCAAGTGACAGACTCCTGCAGGAAGTGCATGGATGTATAGATGCAGAGTGGACCAAAAGTCTGCTTAGGTAGAACGAAGAACATAGAACATGCCACATCTGTGCTGACAATGACGCCAATTTAAACTGCATATCTGCCTACATGTGGTCTATATCCCTCCATTCCCTGCCTGTTTGTGCCTCTGCCTGAATGCCTCTTCAATGTTGTTACCACTTCTGCTTCTACCACTTCCCTTGGCAGCGCGCTCCAGGCATGTACCACTCTGTGTGCAAAAAAAGCTTGCCACACAAATCTCCTTTAAACTTTCCCCCTCTCACCTCAATGCTATGCCCTCTCGCATTTGACATTTCCATCCTGATAAGAAGACTCTGATTATCTACTCTATCTATACCTCTCATAATTTTATATACTTCTAACAGGTCACCCTCATCCTTCAACACTCAAGAAAAAACAATCCAAGTTTGTCCATCCTCTCCTTGTAGCTCATACTTTCTCATCCAGGCAACATCCTGGTGAAACTCTTTTGCACCCTCTCCATAGCTTGTTTGCCTGCAGTTACTGAAAGGATTCACACATGAAGAATATTCATTTGGATGAGGTACATCTGGAAATCTACATAGTGAAATCTAGATAGCAACCAATGACTTGTGTTCAAACAGGAGCAATGACCAACTTACTCCTTCTATTTCTTAAGTTCTTAGAAATCAAAAGGGAATAAGTGAGAGGATTTCCAAGGAAATCATCAAAGTTGTAAATATTGTGGCACTACTTACTTGGAAACATGCACCGATGCAGTTATTATTACCATTTTCTCAGTTACACAAAATGATCCATTATGACAATAAGATATTTTCAGCTGTATTCTACCAGTCTTTGTCTTCCCTCAGCCAAAACTATTTTCTAATCTTGTTTATCAACAGTTCTTTTGGATACAAAAAAATTGCAATGTATTCCCAGAATAATTTTTGCAAAAGATTTCATCCATTTCTCAATGTCTAACCAACCATTTTGACTTAATTAATAGTTGTCACAAGAGGTGAAACTGCATTGTTTCCAGATAATGAATATTAAGTTTAGTTATAATGAGCTCTTGTCTTAATTTTGATTATGCATACCAATACCCATAGTGATAAAAATTAGACATAAGGAAAGCAAAAAGATTATTGTTACGATATGTTAAAAATCAATGAAAACAGTGAATGAATTAGAACAATCCCAAAATATATAAAATTTCCCTTCTTCTGCCTTGGATGGAATGATCTGTGATCTCTTTGCATAATTAATTAGTGGCATATTTTTTAATAATTTTACAATACAGACAAATATGACTATTAGGAGAGAAAAGAGTGCATGTGGAATACTTCATGATTGCTAAAGGTATAAATCACAGGGAAACAATAAAGTACAGAAGAGAACGTTTAGTTAGTGGAACTCAGTCAGATCAGAAAAAAAATAATTGGCCACAATTTTCTCAAGTTGAGAAGAAAGCAATAAAGAATAGCAGGAAACTGAATGTGCAATAATTGGATACATGACATTGTAAAAATCAAAAAGCAATAAATGTGTTGCTGTGGTGATCAGGTTAAGATTTATGAATAGAGTAGAGGAGTTTATATAGTCATCATCATAATCTTTACAAGCGTTACAGGACAATTGTGATTGTAAAGAAAAATGTTTGAACTTGTGCATAAAATCCAGCACAGCAGCTCAGCTTTTGTTTTTAAACAGCAAGTTTGTGAAATTGAACCTTCTGTGTGAACAATTTAAATGAACTGCAATTGAAGAATTGTGACAGATATATGCTCTGTTGTGATCACTACAGGGGCTAATTTTCCTGACATTGCCTGGGGTGCAAAGAATTGTAAGGTGTAATGCATGGAGCGAAATCAAACAGCCTCTATTATCTATGTACAATTCTTTCTGCTCAATTTTCTCTGCATGCTGCATCTAGGTGATCCTTGATACCCAAGAGCAAATAAAAGGAAATGTCCTCTGGTAGTGGTGCCTTTTATTTAGAGATGAAACAGAATGACAGGCTATCGAGATTCTACACTTTATCCTCACTCAAATCCAGCAGATTATCTCATGGCTACATAGCTCAGTGTTTTTGTTGTAGCTGTTTGATTAATATATACAGTCTCCTTGGTGATCTACAGGTTGTACATCTAATCTGTCTGTTTGCAACTGTGAACAGGTGGCTATTTGTTCTCCCTCTACGGTATTCTTACACAATCTGTATCCAAAGTGACCAAAGAGGCTGCATAATTAATCTCTTTGTCTGATTTGAACTTAATCCCTGCTGGTTTTGTTTGGTTGCTCCAATTCCTAAGGAACTCAGCAGCAGGCATAAACCCAACATCTGTGTTTACCCAGTTCGATCTTACAGTGATACTGCTGAAGTTACCCATTGGTATCACAACTGTGAAGTACATAGACCATTAATGAGAGGGTTTGTGGTGTCACAGTTAAGCATTCAGCATTTGTTCCTTTAGTTAGATGTACATGATCTAAGTTTCCACCTGGAATGAATTATTTTCATGCAACTTGCGCTAACATCATTTTGCAGATGTCGGTGGATTTTTTGAGGCTGGGACCTGGATCCGCTACAATTTCCAGTCTTCTGCAGATTCATCCAAGGAATTCAAGAGTGCACCACAACCAGCAAACTCCAACCTTACCTTGACCAAAGAGGATCTGGTTTTCAGTTTCAGTACCACCAACACTCCTAGCATCCTACTGTACATCAGCACCTATTCACCGGATTACATGGCTGTTATTCTGAAACACAATGGTGAGATAATGAAACTTCATTTTCTAATTTTAGTTAAATAAACCACAGGAAATGATTATTATGTAATCTTAGAATGTGGAACAATTTGTTAATTACATTTTAGATATGTGACATTAACATGATTGCTTGGCAATTTGATTTGTCTTTAGCCTTCAATGTGCCTTAGATGCCATCTTAACAGAAATAGTAACCTGTTTGGAATAAATGAATAAACATTCCTCACTAAAAATATTCTTGGGATTGGCTGAATGTACAACTTGTTCAGAAACTCATCATCCTGTTAGAGACCAAAGCAACCCCTGGAGAAATTCACTTAGGTCATGCTTTGGTTTTCCAGTATAAAATGCATGACATTTTCTTATGATTCATTGCCGAATTCATAGAATCACAGAATTGTTATGACGCAGAAGAAAGACATTCTTGCCATCAAAGCTCTCTTTTTCAAGAACTTTGCAAACTATGTTCTCTCAAGTTCCTGACCAATTCCTTTTTGAAGACACTGATTGATTCAGTTTTCACTATCCTAACTGGTGGGGAATTCCAGATTCAGACTACTCTCTGGGTAAAAAGATATCTTTGCTTGCATTTCCCCTCCCATTGTTGGCCCAATGTTTTTATTTTAATCTGTGTTCACTGGTGCTTGAACAATCTGCTAATGAGAGCAACTTCCCTCTATTTTCCCCATCTAGACCAGTCATGATCTTGTACATTGCCTCTCAACTTTCTTTGTTTCAGGAGCAATTACACCAGCTTTTACATTCTAACTTTATGGCTGAAATCTCTCCTGCCTGGAGCCATTAAATCCTTTCATCTCATCTCTAGGACCTTCACATCCTTCCAAAAGTTTGGTGACCAGACTTTAATGCAATGCTCCAGTCATGGCCTAACCAGAATTTTGCACAGATCCAACATAATGTCCCTGGTTTTATACTCTATGTTTCAACTTATGAGCCCCAGGATTATACGTACTTGCCTAACCACTCTTGCAATATGCCCTCCCACTTTCGAGAGATCATACATATGTACTCAGAAAGAAGTTAGAGTAACTTAAATTTCTATTTATGTTAAAATTGCAGATTTATCTTATTGATTGCATTGGCATCTTTCCTTACTGGGACACTGTACCAGGCTGAACCAGTCTTCTTTTACCTCTGCATCTATGTTCTTCTATTCCTGTACACCTTTTACACGTACGCCATTTAGCCTGCAATGTCTCTCCTTAATCTTTCTGCCAAAAGTGGATCACTTCACATTTCTCAGCGCTAAATTCTATCTGCCACTTGTCTGTCCATTGAGCCAGTCTTTATATGCCTTTTTCCAGTCTATTATTCACTTGCTCATTATTTAACACACTCCCAAGCTTTGTGCCATCCATAAATTTTGAAATTCCCCTACAGACCCATATTTAAGTCATTAAAGTAAATTTAAAAGAACAGCAGTCCCAACATTAACCTCCCAGGAACAACACTGTCTAACCTCCTCTCATCAGTTATCCATGCATGTTGCTTTTTATATCTTCTACACCAATTTCCTATCCATGCTGCCCCAGGCCCTTTGATTCCATGGGCTTCAATTTTGCTAATGGGCCTTTTGCACAGAATTTTACCAAACACCTTCTGAAAACCCAAGTAGACAATACATACTCCCTTCTCTCCATCACAAAATTCAATCAGCTTAGTCAAATGTGATTAGCCTTTAGCAAATCCATTCTAGCTATAATTTAGCAACTTAAATTTCTCCAAGTGTATGTTAATGCTTTCCCTGATTTTTGATTCTAAAACTTTCCGCAATTCTCAGGCGAGTGATAGCCTGATATGTCCTTACTTCTGAAAATCAAAAAAAAAATGCAGATGCTGGAAGTCTGAAATAAAAGCAGAAAACATTGGAAACACTCTGCACATCAGGCAGCATCTGTGGAAAGAGAAACAGAATTAACATTTCAAGTCAAAGATCTTTTGTTAGAACTGGAATAGAGAGAATACAAATTGGATTTACATTGTAATGGAGGAGGTATGAATGGATCAAAGGGAATATTCCAGATAGGGTGAGGCCAGGGTTGCCTTGGGCATAGACTGTTGATAATGTAATGGATAATGTTAGTGTAGGGGTGGTTAGTGTAAATGGGTGCTTGATGGTCAATTATGAACTTGGTGGGCTGAAGGGCCTGTTTCTGTGCTGAATCTATAACTCTGTGACTCTAATCCAGTTAAAGGGTTAATGAGAGCAGTTAAAAAGAAATAACATGAACAAAAGTTCTTAAAAGCTGTGAGATGAGGGCAGTTCGAGAACAAAAACACAAACAGTTGAATTTTAAAGCCACAAGATGCAGAGCTAGGTGGAGTGCTAAGCAGGTGATCTATGCTAAAAGAGGGAGAAACAAAAACTCTGGCAGAACTTGTCTTATATATGCAATTTTCTAGTTCTTTGGCACCTTTCCATCTCCAGGGAAGATTGGAAGATTAATGGCAAGGCCACTGCATCCTTCACTCTCACCTCTCTCAGAAGCCTAGAATACATCCCATTCAGACCAGGTGACTTGTGCAAGGATAGCCATCCTTTCTAGTTCCTTCCCCTTATAAATATTCATCCTATCCATTATCTCAGCTACCTCCTCTTCTATTGAGATATTGGCAGCATTCTCTCCCTTAGGAAAGACCAAATTAAAAATAACTCGTTATGTATTTCAGTAATATTTTCTGTACCTATGCTTTGTGGCCTTCTTTATCACTAATTAACCCCACCCTCCTTTTAGTAGCTGTCTACTAATTACTGCCACAGAACACCTGGGAGCACTGGTAAAGGTAAAGAAAATCAAGGCCTGTGGATCTCCAAATTAATCAGGAGTACCTGTGAAGTTTACAAGGGGAAAAACTGTGTAGCACATCAGATGAGAGCATTGCCAATCTTCCTGTTGCTCGCCCGGCCAGAAATGTCCTCCCTATTACAGATGTCGAACATCAGCTGCAGAAGGTTTCCTCTTTGGAACTCAATCTAACAGCTTTCACGGACAGATGCAGTCACTATTATTTTGCACATTCAAGTCGAGTGGCATATACTAAGCTGAACTCATCACCAGGAGGTCGATCATTATTCAGGGCCTTGCTTTGGTTAAAAGGAAGGTTTGACATGTGGTTGAATTTCCCCTCCATGGTTCTCAGTGTCAGGCTGTTCTAAGTCAGAGCCCTATTCCCTGTATTTTTAAGTCAAGAAATGCCAGTGTTTAGCAAACTGTGGTTCCAGAGTGATGCATGTGGTTATGTATATGCTAAACAACAAAAGCAGCTAGCAGAAGAAAGAGCTCAGTAGTTCCACAACAGTCAGATCAGATCAAATCTTTGCAGTCCTGCCATTTGCAGTCATGAATAGTGGTGACGATTAAACCAGCGAATGAGAGGAAAAGGGTCCAGGAAGGTCCTCATCTTCAACAATAGTAAAGCCCAACAAATGAGTGCCGAAGGCAAGTCTGAAGCATTTGCAACCATCTTTAGCTAGAAGTTCTGAATGAATGATTCATCTTGTCTTCTTCCTGAGGTCCCTATCAAGACCACTCAGATCTAGATTTCATTACGTGTTCTGAAGAACTGAAATATAAGAGACAGCTGCTAATATTAAGGCAGTATATGATTGACTGTGGCACCAAGGAGCCCCGATAAAACTAAAGTCAGTGAAGACTAAGGGGAAAACTATCCTTTGGTTAGAATCATTCTTTACACAAATAAAGACAGTTGTGATGACCAGAGGTCAATTACCTCAGACCCAGGTCACTGCTGAGGAGTTCCTAAGGACAGTGTCTGAGGCTCAACAGTGTTCAGTTGCTTCATCAATGGCTTTCCTTCTATCATAAGATCAGAAATGGGATGTTTAGTGATGATTGCACAATGACCAATTCAATTTGCACCTCAGAAAATGAAGTTACTTCTTCCTGCAGGCAGCATGACTAAGACACTGTCCAAAAATAAAAGGAAAGTAGCATTTGAGCCATACTTGTGCCAAGGTGGAACCATCTCAATTCAAATACATGACCATTGCTGAACCCTTCACTATTGATCAGAAACTTAACAGGACCAGCCAAATAATTGCTGTGCCTGCAACAGAAGATAGAGTCCAGATACCTTGAAACAAGTGACTCATCTCTTTGCCCCCAAAAGTCTTTCTGCCTTCTTCAAGGCACAATTCAGGAATGTGATGGAAAACTCTACACTTGCCTGAATGAATGCAGCTCTGACAATAAGCTGAAGTATATCAGCAAGCTAAATGCCAACCAGAACAAAGAAGCCCATCTGATAGGCACCCCTTCTCCTACCCTAAACATTCATTTCCTCCAAAACAATGGCAAACCGCAACTGCATAGACAACATGTCACAAACCCACAAACTCCTCCACCAAGAAAGGCAAGAGCAGCAGGTTCACAGATTACCATTGTCCACAAGTTCCCCTCCAAGTCAAACACCTTAACAATTTGGAAATATTTAAGTCTTCTTTCAGCACAGCTGGATCTATATCCTGGATCTCCCTACTTAACAGTGCATTTTGTCAGTATTGGTTCACTATTACATTCTCTAGGGCAGTCAGAGGGGGACAAAAAATGTTAACCTTGCCAATGACATCCACATCTCATAAATTATGCAAGAAAAGTGGGTTTCCTAATTTAGCCGAGGGAACATCACCTTGCAGCCCATATTGCTCAGTAATATTGACCTGGAACACACATTTTATCACTTGCTTTTGCTCCAAATAACTAAACCCAGCTTTATACTCGTTGGCACTATGGATGTAGCTAATTATATATGTCGATTCCTTTTAGCAGTGCATTTTGTGAAGACATTTGTAAATATTTACTGAAGTTGTATAGTTGTATCTTCTAATTGTTTTGCTGATTAAAGCTGAAGCTTTACAATTACAGAAGGTTCTGGGAGCAAACTCTTGGTGCATACTGATAGCAGTGAGACTGGGTCACCGCTGCTGCACATCAGAAAATCAGATGCAGCATATCCATTATTTTTTGTTGTGCATTGGTGGTGGATGAGAACTCCTACCTTCAATGTGTTTCTGAAAATTACTCGAATGGCCTAATTTTGATACAAAAATGATTATTTATGTGCAGCTGGTTTTACCCCACCCTTTTATCCAAATTCAGAAAAAATAAGTTCCCAAATTGGAAGAGCTAAGCATAGTACATTACTCACAGTGTTAAATTATTTGGAGTGAAGTGTCCCTAATTCATGTCATTAGCTCTGAAAATACATGCATTATTATCTGGTTGCAGCAGGCAACATTTGACCTGATAGTTGAGCAAAATGGTTTCCTAGCCATTGATGAGTTTTCATATGCTCAGCTTTCTGCTCCCCAGAATAACCAGGTTACTGCCAGAAAAACCTACATCCTGCTGGTCTGATCTGATCAAATTTAATTACTCCCTTGATTGGCTGAAGAAATTTTTACATTGAATCAGTTTGCAGCAATTCACATTAATTTTCAGTCATTTGTTATTGGTGGGGTTAGTAATGATGTGGGAAGAAGGTAATTCAATAAACATCTAAACAGAAAGACATGATAGAAAATTTAGAACAGTACAATAAGAGAAATGAGAGGAATGCAAACTGAAACCACAGGTGGCAGGATTAATAATTATTAGTATAAAGTAAGAAAGCTATTTATAACAGCAATAGGTGGAAAATGTTGTGATGCTCTTCACGGAGTGGTGAGGGAATTTTGTTAAAAATAGTCACCTCCAAAAGGATTTAATTCAGATCTAGAACCAATCAGAAAATCTTTCTAAGTATTGGTATTGGTATTGGTTTATTATTGTCACTTGTATCAAGGTACAGTGAAAAACTTGTCTTGCATACCATTTGTACAGATCAATTCATTACACAGTGCATTGAGGTAGCACAGGGTAAAAACAATAACAGAATACAGAGTAAAGGGTCACAGAAAAGAACATTATTAGTAATACTTAGTGACATAGAACTTAAATTTAAAAGAGTAGAATGACTACAGTAAAAGTAATGAGTAGATCTGCAGAGAGCAGCTTGCAACGAGTCGCCATGCTCTGGTGCCATCTTGCAACTGAGTGAGAAGTTGCTTTACTTATAGTCCATGTACTCTGAGACTCGCTATGAGGAAAATAGATACTTTGTGACCTGGTTAAAATTGCGTTTGATCTGTGGTGCAAGAAAATTATTCCCTTACTCCTCTAGTGTTTTCCCTTTTTTGTTTGTTGTCTAATTTTTTTTCATTTGGAAATCACTGACAGGTTCAGTTGTGAGTTCCCCTTGGTGTGACAGAAGATAACTGTAATTTACTGACGGGTAGATTTTTCTGACCCCGTCTATCAATTATAGAAAAACCCATTAAAAGATAGCATTATACATGGAACAATGACCATCAGAAGAATGTAAAGCTTTTTGTATTTAAAGTATTTGATACCAATCTGAAATTTAGCTAATTGGCAGCCAGTAGTGTCATAATTAATCAACTTGAATCAGTGAGAACATGTGTACGCTATGACATATTCTCCAATTCATCTTGTTATTGTAAAATACAATCCACTTGTGCCCAATAGCTGGCTTGCCATACAGCCAATTCCACTATATTACCTGACACCAGAATGTATAAGTTTCAAAATTAATTGGAAAAAACCTGATTATTCAGTAATCTATTAAATCATATTTAAATGTAGTTTATATCTTCTGAATACATCTGCTCTTCCTTCTTCAGATCAGTTGAGACACTCCAAGTCACAGTCTGCCTGAGCACTAAAAAACCTGCTACTATGTGTACTTCTTGTTATCGGAAAGCACAGCACTGACATAATCTGTGCACGTGGTTTTAGTGCAGCTCAAATTATGCAGCAGCAACTTCGTGACAGTGATTCAATTTATTACAAATTGTTAAATGTCACTGAATAGACCATAATGAGGGCATCGTTCAGAAAACTGTTTCTGGCATGAATATTAAGATTCCCTTGGATGCCATATCTGAAAAACCTATTACCATTCCTCATCTAGGGTGCTGCAATAATTCTGTTGCCGTTGCAGATGAGATTAACTAAGTTAGCACAACTCTGCAATCAAACTGGTGCATCCCTGATCTCTATAGCCCTTTGCTACACTGAACAATGAATTTATTACCCAAGTGAATAAGGACCTCTCTAAACTCATCATCTGTACGCTCTCTTTATTGCAAGCATTTCTAATGAACATCTCTTGATAAGACTCTTTCTGTGGACCTGTTTAAATATCTGATTTTAAAGTTGAAGAGTAGTAAGGTACAAATGCTGTCTTAAATCTGTACTAAGATAAATCAAGAATAGCTATTTCTCTGTTAGAATATTGGCCTTGCATCACTCAGAGTTGGGATTATTTTCAGATTACAATGTAAGAATATAATGGGGGTGGGATGTGTAAAATATGTACTATTGGCTGATTCCATTTTAAGAATGGTAGCATCAGATTAAAGCACATGAGATCCATGGTGACTTGGTAGATTGGATTCATAATTGGCTTGGCCATAGAAGACAGAGAGGTGTTATTCCAACTGGAAGTCTGTGACCAGTTTTGTTCTACAAGGATCAGTGCTGGGACCTCCGTTGTTTGTGATATGTGTATATTATTTTAGATATAGGAGTTTATATGATTTTGATGAAAGTGTTGGTGGGCTGATAAATATGTTTGCAGACGACACAAAAATTAGCAGAGTTGTTGATAGTGAGGAAGTTTATCAAAGGATATAGCAGGATATAGATCAGCTGGAAATATAGGTGGAGAGAGGGCAGATGCAGTTTAATCCAGGAGCACAAATGTAAGAGGAAAGTATACAGTAAATGGCAGGACCTTTAAAAGCATTCATGTACAGAGGGATCTTGAGGTAGAAGTCCATAGCTCACTGAAGATGACAAGACAAGAGGATAGGGTTGTAAAAAAGGCATATGGGGATATTGAGTATAAAATCTGGCAAATCATGTTGCGGCTGTATAAAACTTTGGTTACACCACATCTGGAATTTTATTTGCAGTTTTGGTTGCAGCTTTACAGGAAGCTTGGTGGCCTTGGAGTGGGTGCAGAAGAGAAGCTTGTCTGGATTAGAGAGTAAGAGCTATAAGGAGAGGCTGGACAAACTTGGATTGTTTTCTCTGGCTGAGGGACAGTCTGATAGAAGTATATAAAGTTATGATTGTCATGTTTCTGAGTACTGACCCTTGATTTGGCTCCTTTGATGCCTTGTTGGATGCCAGTCCACATGGATTCCATGCTGGACTGATTGCATAATGTCACACACCTGAGCCCCATCAGGGGCCTAGCATAAGTACCTGG
>JARFYF010000084.1:45724540-45739136 GCA_030265395.1 Rhina ancylostomus
CCCCAGTGTAGGTGAATGGTAGAATTTGGGGGAGTCTATGGGAAGGTGGGAAGAATAAAATGGGATTATTGTAAATGTGTATTCAATGGTCATGCTACTCGGTGGGCTGAAGGGCATGTTTCTGTGCTGTATGACTCCATGAAATGAAATTTGATATCTCCTCTTCGACATCAGACTTTGAACTAATGTTGACGCATTGGAACATAGTTCCATTTCCCAGTAATGAAAATCTTCATACCCATGAGTATAAAGATACACCTTTGAAATGGAAAAAATACCTAATTTGTAAAAATATTGTTGTCAAAATAATGGAAAAGAAAATTGTTGATGCTTTTCCACATCGAACAAAACATAATTTCAGTGGACTTTTTTAATATCTCAGACATTATCCATGCCAGTGCTAAAAATGTGTTTTTTTAAAATGTGATTTTTCCTCCCACACAGTGAGAGAACCCACAGCGGAATCACAGGCTTGGAACGAGTATAAGTAATCACTTTCCTTTTTTCCCCATTAAATACAGTACAAATGATGATGGAAGATGTGATAGTGCATTACACAGTAAAAATGAGCCATTGTTGTCCTCTGCCCATTAGATTTAAAGCCACCCAGAGTAAAATGTCAATAGAAGTAGCTGAGTTGTGTTCATGCTGCAAAAGTTAAAAGGTTAATGGAATTGTTTTGTTAATAATTTCTCTATATTGGCAAAGTATTTGATCCCTCAGAAGAATTAAATTGTCACTGTACCAGATAACTTTGTTTTAAGTAATACTATTCTGTCTGGGGTTTGATATTTCAGAGGAGCACTTATTTACATGATTGTCTCTTCCTAATTGATAATGATTAAGTGTCTTAAATTGTTCTATTTTAATGTTTAGAGTCTTGAATTATTGATATCAAAATGTGGTCAGATATAGCTGCAAAATTGAGTACGGTGTTATTGAATTTTAAACATTTTGAATTGATTAATCTTTGGGATGAAGTTTAGCTATAGAATACCATCACATATAACTGTGTACTTGACAATTAATCTTTCAGATTTTCAGAGGGAAATGGCTTGTCAATTTGCAGTGTAGAATCACAGAAAATTTACAATAGGAAAGAGGGCCATTCAACCCATCTTGTCCATACCAGTTAAAAAAGAGCTGCTGAGTTTAATCCTGGTTTCCAGCATTTGGTCTGTCATCCTGAAGATCATGGCCCTTCAAGTGCACACCCAGGCACTTCCATAAATGTAATGAGGATTTCAACATCTACCATCCTTTTCAGCAGTGAATTGGGAGGCTTTTAAAAGTGAGATAGGAAGAGTTCAATGCCAGCATGTTCCTGTTAGAGTGAAGCGCAAGACTGGTATAATGAGGGAACCCTAATGAGGATATTGAGGCGCTGGACAGGAAAAAGAAGCAGGCATAAGTCAGCAATAGGCAGCTGGGATCAAGAGAATTCCTTGATTTGTACAAGGGATGTAGGAGTGCACTTAAGAAAGAAATTAGGAGGGCATAAATTATAGACCAGTGAGTCTCACGTCAGTGGTAGGGTAACTAATGGAGAGGATTCTCAGGGATGAGATTTATGAGCATTATTATTAATAATTAATAATGCTAATTAAAGATCTAATTAGGGACAGTCAGCATGGCTTTGTATGGGGCAGGTCATGTTTGACTGATCTGATTGAGTTTTTTGAGGAGGTAACGAAGGTGATTGATGAAGGTAGAGCTGCGGATGTTGTACACATGGATTTTAGTAAGGAATTTGACAAGGTCGTGCACAGAAGTCATCCAAAAAATTAGAATGCATGGGATCCACTGTTACTTGGCTGATTGGATCCAACATTGGCTGGCCCATTGAAGGCAGAGGGTAATGGTGGATGGGTGGAGGTGTGTTCTGCAGGGATCTGTACTGGGACCTCTGTTGTCTGTTATAAACAATTTGGATGAAAATGTGGTAGGGTGGGTGAGTAAGTTTGCAGACGAAACAAAGATTGGTGGCATGTGGATTGCGTAGAAGATTGTGAAAGGATACATTTATGGGCAGAGAAGTGGCGGATGGAGTTTAATCCAGGCAAGTGTGAGGTGCTGCACTTTGGGAGATCCAGCATTAAGGGAGAGTACACAGTTAATTGCAGGACCCTTAATAATGCTGATGAACAGAGGGATATTGGGTCCAGGTACATATTGTACCTCCCTAAAAGTGGTTGCACAGGTTGATAGGGTGGCAAGGAAGGCATATGACATGATTGCCTTCATTGGACGAGGCATTGAGTTCAAAAGCAAGAAGTTATGTTACAGTTTTATAAAACTCTGGTTTGGCCACATTTAGAGTACTGCATTCAATTCTGGTCACCTCATCATAGGAAGGATGTGGAGGCTTTGGAGTGAGTGCAGAGGAAGTTTACCAGCATGCTGCCTGGTTTAGAGGACATATGCTACGAGGAGAGGTTGGATTAGCTGGGGCTGTTTTCTCGAGAGCGGCGGAGGCTGAGGAGATAATTTTATAAAATTATGTGAGGCATAGATAGAATAGCCAGACAGTATCTTTTTACCAGGATTGAAATGTCCAGTACCAGAGGGCATGTATTTAAGGTGAGAGGGATAAAGTACAAAGGAGATGTGTGAGGCAGGTTTTTTTACACAGAGGGTGGTGGTGGCCTGGAATGCGCAGCCAGGGGAGGTGGTCATAGAGGCAGATGGCATAGGAGCATTGAAGAGACCTTTAGATAGGCACATGAATATGCAGAGAAGGGAGGGATATGGTCAATGTGCGTGGAAGAGGGATTAGATTAATTAGGAGTCATTTGTTTAATTAGTTTGGCACAAATATGGGCCAAAGGGCCTGTCCTGTGCTGTACCGTTCTTTGTTAAAGAAGGGACGTGCAATATCCCTGGCAGATAAGGTAAAGGAGAATTCTAAAAGATTCTTTTAAGTATGTTAAGAGCAAAGGGATAACTAAGGAGACAGTAGGTCCCCTTAAGGATCAATGTGGTAATCCATGTGTGGAGCCATAGCAGATGGGTGAGGTCTTAAATGAAAACTTCTCATCTGTATTTACCATGGAGAAGAACATGGAGATGAGTGAGTTCAGGGAAGGGAACAGTTTTATCCCGAAGCACATCAATGTTGTGAAGGAGGAGGTGTTGGCAGTCTTGATGTGCAAAAAGGTGGAAAAATCCCTGGGGTCTGATCTGGTGTATCCTAGGACATTGTGGGAAGCAAGGGAAGAAATTTGAAGGCCCTGGTAGATTTTGTATCCTTGTTAACCACAGGTGAGGTACTAGAAAACTAGAGGATGGCTAATGTTGTGGCTTTATTTAAGAAGGGCTTCAAGAACAAGCCTGGAAACTACAGGCCGGTGGTGGGAAAGTTACTGGAAGGGACTCTGAGGGACAGGATTTATTTGCCTTTGGAAAGACAAGGACTGATTGAGGATAGTCAGCGTGGCTTTGTTCACGAGAGATCATGTCTCACAAATCTGGTTGAGTTTTTGAGGAGGTGACCAAGAGGATTGATGAGGGCTGGGTAGATGACGTTGTCTACCTGGACTTTAGCAGGCCTTAGACAAGATCCCACATGGTAGGCTGATCCAGAAGGTTAGAATACATGGGATCCAAGGAGAGATAGCAAATTGGATAGAAAGTTGACTTGGTGGTAGGAAGAAGAGGGTAGTAGTGGAGGGTTGTTTCTCAGATTGATGATTCTAAACAGTGGTGTGGAACAGGAATCAGTGCTGGATCCTTTTCTTGTTTGTAGTGTATATTAATAAGTTAGAAAATAATGTAGATGCCATGTTTAGCAAGTTTGCTGATGACACCAAAATTGGTGGGAAGTTGTGGATCGCAAGGAACGTTGTCAAAGGATACAGCAGGATAAAAATTAGTTGGAAATTTGGGTGGAGAAACGGCAGATGGAGGTTAATCTGGACAAGTGCAAGGTGTTGCATTGGCATGGATGAGTTGGCGAAAGGACCTGTTTCTGTGCTGTATAACTCTATGATTCTCTAATTTCCATCACCCTGCCAGCCCCAGGTGATTTTTTTTTCCCTCTAATCCTTACCAATAACTTTAAATCTCTGGTCCCCCATGCCCCTCCCCTTTGTTTTTAACACCTCTATTAAGGGAAATAGGCTATTTCTGTTTGCTCTCTCTAGGCTCTGATCATTGTATGCACCTCAATTAAGTCTTCCTTCACTGTGCTCTATTCCAAAGAAAACACTCCTGCCTAACCAACCTGTCCACACAGCTAATATTTTCCATACCTGACAATGTCCTTTTAAGGTTTTTTGCACCCTGTCCATTGCAATCATATGTTCTTTGTAATGTAGTGACCAGAACTCTTCATGGTACATGGGTCGTAGCCTAAATAGTGTTGTATACAATTCTGGTATAGTCTTCCTGCTCTTGTGTCCAGTGCATCAGCTAATAAAAGAAACTATCCCCACTCACCTTATTGTCCTGTTACCTTTCAGTTCCTCGGGCAGGCACAGTAGTGTAACAGTTAGTGTAACACTAATATAGCACCAGCGACCCGGGTTCAATTCCAGCCACTGTCCTTAAGGAGTTTGTATGTTCTCCCCTGCGTGGGTTTCCTCCCACATTCCAAAGACGTACGGGTTAGGAAGTTGTGGGCATGTTATGTTGGCGCCGGAAGCATGGTGACACTCGCAGGCTGTTCCCAGAACACTCTACGTAAAAGATGTATTTCACTCTATGTTTCGATGCACTGTACATGTGACTAATAAAGAAATCTATCTATCTACATAACCGGCACTGAAGACAGGATAGGGCCTAAGGCATATCAGCCACAATTATATAGAATGGGGGGTGGGGGCATAATTGAGGGACTGAGTGGCCTACTCCTGCTTTATTCTTATAAGATTCAAGATACTTTTGCCCCTTCACAATTTATAGCTCAATCCTTTATTGTTCAACTCTTTAACAAATCATTAGAGGAAAATTGCGCCAGCCATTTGGAATATAAATCCAGCAAGCCAAGAAAAGGATATTTTAATTTAATGTGATTATTGTCCTTTTTATTTCCAGTTTTTCAAAAAAAAAGCAAGACTTCAAAGCTATTTTTCTTTCCCAACATACCTACCCCTATTCTGAGAATCTGCAGCTTGCCTCTAGATGTGTGGGAGGATAGACTGAGAAGAAAAATCTAATGTTTCTTTGTAATTTCTGGCTTCCTACATATTCTTAGGCACAGTTAGGTCGTGGTAGCACACTCCAGTCACATTATCCCTCGTCAGAAGCTAGAGTTTTGTGTTGCTCAGAACGGGGCTGTGGGACATAACCAACAGGTCAAGCAGTACTAGTGGAGAGAGGAGCCTTGCTATTTGCATACGTAACACTGAGAAAGATGTATAACCTTTGTCTGAATGACTCATTAATCCACTGGTCTCACTCTATCAGAGATACTGACTCTGTTCTTTCCATTTCTTCCCCCCATTTTCACTGCAACTTAAAACAGATGCTGCCTGACCTGTTGAATGTTTCCAGCATTTTCTGTTTTTATTGAAATTCAACAACTTGCTTGGGTTGATAAAGAAAGAATTGGTTGATATTCCATCTTATTGGAATTATGACCTGAAGAGAAATTACTCCCCACACCCATGCACCAACACACACATAAAGGGATAAGGTTAAACATTAATCAAAGCTAAGTCACCTACCTAATGTTGTTTCTTTAGATAACAGTGAAAGTTAGAAATAAAAACGGGAAATGCTGGAAATACTCAGCAAGTCAGGCAGCATTGGTGGAAAGAGAAACCAGTTACATTTCAGGTCAGGAACTCTCCATCAGAACTCTTCAGCCAGAACAACGCATACTGTGTAAACGCCGGTGCTTGTGTTGAATATACTGTATATGAGATTGAACATATGCACAGTTCTAAATCAGGATGGACATCACTTCAACTCTCTTGTCTTTTTTATTTCAACAATTTGATTTCCATTTTCTCTATCACCAATATAACTTGCTGTCAATTAATTAGCTCTTCCGTAGTCCAAGATTTCAATATCATAGTTTGGAAAACTTGCCATCTTTAAGCTTGATCCAGTGTGGCACGTAAAGTTATGGTTTGGTTAATGACTGTAATTGCATCATTGCTACTGTTATCAATGTATCAGATATTTATGGATTATACCATAAAGGGACAAAGGAGTTTTAGAGCTGATTAAATTAAGTCAGTTATAATAAATCTACTCTGCACTCTGAATAATGATAGTGATCAATTAAGCAAAGCCAAACACAAACTGTATCAACATCCATAACTGTTTATAATGAAAAATCCTTCCCAATCTCAAGAGGCATGACATCAAAAAGTTGACTTTATATAACTGTCACAGCAGATTAAAGAGGGTGACCACCATGGTCACAAGAAATATTTTTCATTGTTTAAAGAATTAACTTTAATTTGTGTTACTCCTAGTCAGCAGTGACAAGAATTGATGAGTAAATCATTTTAAGGTAGATTACTTCAAAATGTCTTTCTCAAGAAGTAAATGTCTTTCTCAAGGAGAACTGCCTAGAAGTTGATTCAGTAACAAACTCTGCCCCAATTTCACTCTGGCATAATTTTTATTGCTATTTGATTTTACAGTACAAAGTAGGTCCTCCTTGGAGCATTCAACATTTTGAAGGTTAGTCAAGATGGGCATTTCCATTTAAAAGAGGGAACCAGCATACTTCTGCAAATTAGTGAGAAATAGAACTAATGTTTTGATGAAAAATATGAGCTGCTGATCTGCCAGTTTCTTTCCCCTGCCCCACATACTCCATCTGTCCATCACCCACATACGCATCCAACTGTTCCTATCTGCTCACCTTTTCTCCATTATTTGGTTCCACTTTTCACCTTCCTTTCTTATCAGATTCCATAACCTAGCCAATCAACCTATCCCCACCTGGATCCCCCTATCACTTCCCAGCTCTTGTCCCATACCCCTCACATTATTATCCAGAATATCTCCCCTCTTTTAATCCAGTTGAAGGGTCCCAACCTGAAATGTTGACTGCCCATTTCCCTGCGTGGATATTGCCTGACCCACTGAGTTCCTCCAGCAGCTCGTGTTTGTTCCAAACTCCAGTATCTACAGTCTCTTGTGTCTCCTTTTTTTTCCTCCCCTCCTCCATCTGGCTCTTTCTACCCAACTTCCCCCTCTTCACTTGATTCACCCTGCCAGCCCCTGCCCCTGCCCCACTCCTCCCTCGTACCTCTTCATACTGGCCATCTCCCCTCTGCACTCTCAGTCCCGATGCAGGGGTCTCAACGCGAAATGTTGACAATCCCTTTGCCTCCACAGATGCTGCCTGACCCACTGAGTTCCTCCAGCAGTTCAATTTTTTTGCTCCAGATTGCTTGTGCCTCCTGACTACATGTGTGTTGGCTTATAAATCTTGTTGACAGCCAGATCAAGAGTGGAGACAAGGTCACACATAGTCAAATTACAATGGCATCCTATTTGTGTTTGTATGAATAACTGTTTCAACATTTCCTTTCAGCTTATATTCTGTTTAAAAAGCTTATTACAGAGCTCCTTGATTCTTCACAGCATGTCAAGATAGAAATTTTGGTGAATTTTCAGTCAGTGTTAGTTTGCTATGTGTTAAATGTGCATCACTGGATATTGGCTGCACCACTGAGCGAAGCTGACTCCCCATATAAGTATGTTCATAATAAGGAGCTTATCTGAAAACTATACACTTATACTCTTAAGAAATCTCATCATCCATTTTAAGTATGCATTTTTAAGACTAAAACAAAAGAGACATGTTGTGATTAGATAATGGCTTGAATTCTGAAATTCATCAAAAACCTTAAAAACCAATACAGTAAGAGTAATAAATGAGCCTTTATTTTGAAATCATCATTTCTGTATATTTTATATGCATTCCAAAATTAAAATAGCAGTAGCTCCAGCAAAATAATGTAGTGTAAGTAGTCTCATAATACCCTCTTTGGAAAGAAGACACAAAGACACAGATTTGTCTGCTGTTGAACAGATATGCTTTTCTGAAAACAAATGAATCTATTTTTCCACATCTTTCTTAGTCTACCAAGATAAATGAGAAACTCTGCAGTTTCTGTTAGTTAACATATATGAGTATTCTTGTCCTTTATTTCTGTTGTAGCTTTAAAAGCAAATAAGATGAAGTTACAAAACAATTCCCTTTGTGGAAAGTTGTTCAAAACTTGTATATGGTGCAGCACCATCAAAAGCTTTGTAGAGATACTGCTCAATAATAGGGTAGCCAGTGTTTACTTATTAGAAGCTCAGAGCATTCTTGAATTCAAATGATTTTTAATTTCAGCAATCATTAGTTACAAATAGAAAAGGCCATCCATGGTATCTTCATTGTGGAAAAGAATGCGTTAAAAGCTGCTCCAGTTATCATTTATCTTGGTTGCAGGACAGGGCGTTGCAGGTTTGGGGTGATTCCAATTTCATAAGTTCATCGTAACCAAAAGCTCATTCTAAGAAAAAAATGTTTCTGTGAAACGCATCTATAAGTAAAAGGTTGCAGAATTCAAACATTAATGTGCTCCAAGATGCTTTCAGGAAAATTAAGTGGCTACAATTTACCAAGAAGAATCATGACAATCAACACAAAGAAACAAATGACCCTCTCATAAATGCTGAAATTTTAATTAAACTATTAATTATATCGTGTATGATATAAAGCTCCATTGACCAATTACTTCAGAGTTTGCCAGAGCTATTTTTACTGTTGTTTGTCATTTTAACATAATCTCAATGAAAACTCAATTCAGCCATAGACTGCAGATGTTACGACTGGAGGGGTTTTGAGCACAAAACACAATTATTCAGCTCAACCTCATTTCAAGAATTTCAAATGTCTTTGAAGATGAGAAGTATTTAAAACATGAGAAATATGTAGTAAGGTTTCAGTAAACTTACAGCAATGTTTTATTAAGGTCTTATGTAAATTTGTTATATGTATAACTGATAACATCATTGATAAGTGGTGGTGAATAACTAAGTTTGCTGGATGATAATTTCCTGTCTCATTCAGCAAATGTTGCAATTCAAGAATAATTTGTCACATTTTAATAGAAACACTTATTGCCATTATAAAATCTAAATATTGATTATTATTCCTTCCCCTCCCCTCCCCTCCTGTTTGCCACGTTATTTCTTTTGACTGTGCCTCACAAAAAAGTCTATGCTGGTGCTATGACAAAGGCATTGCAAATTAATGTAGGTGATAAACTGTCATCCATGTGGCGCTCTGTAGCTGCATCTTGTTAGGCAGTCACTTGAAGGACATATTTCCACTTCATAGAACATAGAACTGCTCAGCACAGGAACAGGTCCTTCAGCCCACCGTGTCTTGGCCGCCATAATGCCAATCTAAACTAATCCCATCTGCATATGTTCTGTATCCCACTATTTCCTGCCTGTTCATGTGTCTGTCTAAATGCCTCTTAAACATTACTATTTTATCTGCTCTACCGCCTCTCCTGGCAGTGCGTCCCAGGCACCCACCTCTCTGCTAAAAAAAAATTTGCCTCTCAAATCTCCTTTAAACTTTCCCTTCCTTGCCTTAAACTTTTGCCATCTGGTATTTGACACTTATACCCCGGGGAAAAAGATTCTGACTCTCCATTTTATCAACACTTCTGATAATTTTATATGCCTCTGTGAGGTCACCTCTCAGCCTCTAATGCTCCAGAGAAAAGAATACAAGTTTGTCCAACTTCTATATATATCCAATACACTCCAATCCAGGCAACATGCTGGTGAATCTCTTCTGCACTTCCTCCAAAGCCTCCACATCCTGTACAAAGTGGCGACCAAAACAGCACACACTATTCCAAATGTAGCCTAACCAAAGTTTTGTACAGCTGCAGTGCTTCAACCAGTGAGGGTGCGTGTGCCATACATGTTTACCACCCTGTCTAATTGCATTGCCACTTTCAGGGAGCTGTGGACTTACAACGCAAGATCCCTCTATATACCAATGCTCCTAAGGGTTCTGACATTTACTGTATACTTTTTCCTTGGAATTGACCTCCCAAAATGCAACATCTCACACTTCTCTGGATTAAGCTCCATTTTCCATCTCCCTGCCCAAATTTCCAACTGATCTATATTCTGCTGCATCATCTGACACCATTCTTAACTATCCGCAACTCCACCAATCTTTATGTCATCTGCAAATTGTCTAAACAGACCACCTACATTTTCATTCAATTCATTTATGTATATTAAAAACAACAGAGGTTCCAGCATTGATCCCTACAGAACACCACTGGTCACAGACATCCAGTCAGACAAGCACCCCATCACCACAACCTCTACCATCCATGGCCAAGCCAATTTTGTTACCAATTAACCAATTCATGATGGATCCCATGTGACTTAATTTTCTGGACCAGGCTATCATGAAGGACCTTGTCAAATGCTTTACTGAAGTCCATGTACCAACACCCACTCCCTCACCCTCATCAATCATCTTCGTCAACTTCCCTTTTTCTATGGCAAACAGAAGAGAAACCCCTCTATGGTTACCAACTTCCTTTTTTTAAGAATGCCACAATCACACCATCTCTGAGGGCCTCCAGTATATCCTCCTCTTCCCAGATGTGCTGAGTGAGATTATGGATTTGTGACGAATGTTCTTCACTGCTAAGTTTTAGAACTTCAGTGAGAATACCATTTGCTCCCAAGGTTATGTTTATTTTGGTTGGGTTATCGACGGTCAGGAGTGGCAACAAGGCTGAATTGTAATGGCTGCTGTAGGATGGAATCAGGGGCACTCACACGAAGGACGGTCATAGTCTTCAAAGTTCCTTCCAGCAACCACTGACTGTCTCAGTTTTTGGCTCTCACTGGCCTTGGGTGTTTCAGCTGAAGACTCTGTTTTGAGCATGGAAAGAGATTACCAAGCAGACCAAAGAAAAGCTTCAAGAGTGTGCTCAAAGCCTCCTTGTAAAAAGATGCAACATTGTAGGATCTAAATTATCTTTTAATTTAATTTTCATTTAAGATAAACTTGAAGTTGATAGTTAGATTTAAAATCAACAATGTAAATTGTCAGATTCTATATGGAAATTCAAATGCAAATCAATTCAGTGGAAAATTTGAAAGATTGCAATTAATGAAGCACATACAGATTTATAAAAACACAGGTACTGCCATGACTGAACAGTGACTGAACTAATGACTTCAAATCCCAACATGTTTCAAATGAGCTGTGAATGGAAAATTTTAAAAGGCAAATGATTGTTGTTTACTGGTTTATTTCTTATTTAAATCATTATAGTTTAATATCACAGTTTTAATTACAAAATATTCAAAATGACAACCATTTCATTCTAATTAAAGTTTGTCAACAATTAAATTATTTTGACTTGTATAATGAAATAATCAAAACAATGAAATCATTACAAATGGCATGATTAGGCAGATAGTAGGAAACTATTCCCCACAGCAGAGATTTCTAAACCTAGTGGGCTTAGGTTTAGGGTAAGGAGTAAGAGATTTAGAGAAGATCTGAGGAAGAATTTTTTCATCCAGAGGATAGCTAGAATCTGGAATGCACTGTTTGAGAGGGTGATGAAAGCAGACACTCTCAAAACTATCTAGACGAGCACGTGAACTGCCAAGGCATAGAAGGCTATGGACCAATTGCTGGTAAATGTGATATGTACAGATGGGTACTTGATGGTTGGCATGGCTCTGTCTCTGTGCTGTATGGTTCTTAACCTCAACATCTGCATTCTACAGTTACCATGGTCCATAACAATTAAAAATGGTAAAGAAAACCTGGTTCTTAAATCCAGACATTAGGGCCATCTTAAAGAAAATATGTGCCCAGACTGGCTTTTTACTTAAGTATCATGTTCGTCGCTATTGAAGAATATAACATAAATACCAAATATTCTTTTGCGGACAATTGAAGACTGACTGATGTCTTTGGTTTTGGAAAGGATGGAGAAAAAGGTTTTGATATATATATATATATATATATATATATATATATGTGTTTGTGTGTTTGTGTTTGTGTGTGTGTGTGTGGCTTCAGTGACTGTACTAACACCTACTCAGTTCAAACAGCCATATGGCTTCCTACTGTGCATTAATTTCAGCAAAAATTATCACCATTTTCATAGTTTAAGTATAGTTTTACAAATGTTTTGTTTTAGCATAAAAGAGGTTGCATCTATTTCCATAGGTTCCTTATAGTTTCAAAAGTTGACATTTATTTTAATTTGCAATCATATGCATTTAGCACCCATATATATATACTTTTGACTGATCAAAGATAACTTCCCAGCTAAAGAACATAACTAGTGGTGTTAGAACTCATTTTCATAGGTAGGTATGACAGCAGCATAATTAATGACAGAACAGAGTTTATATGAAAATTCTCGTATGAAAATTCAGTTTTATGAAGTTCTTGGCATTTTTCAATAATTCAGAAAAAAAAACAGGAATTCAGACCAGTTATTATCAGGGAGGAATTAGTGAATAGCTTAATCACCAATCATTATCATCACTGCACCCAGAGAATTATAAGATATCTTTATTAGTCACATGTACACAGTGAAATACATCTTTTGTGTAGTGTGTTCTGGGGGCAGCCCACAAGTGTCACCATGCTTCCGGCGCCAATATAGCATGCCCACAACTTCCTAATCTGTATGTCTTTGGAAGGTGGGAGGAAACCCACACAGACACGGGAGAACATACAAACTCCTTACAGACAGCAATGGGAATTGAACCCGGGTTGCTGGTGCTGTAAAGCATTAACGCTAACCACTGCACTACAGTGCCTGCCACAGTACCATGCCATTAAGGGTAATGGTTTTTCTTCATGAGTCCATACATTTTATCTCTGGTGCCCCAATAGATCTTTCTTGGGCCCATTAGCAAGATCTCTTTCTATCTCTTCTAAAAATTAAGAATCTTAGAATATTAGTGGTGAGTGGTGGATGCCTGAAATGCATTGCCTGATAGGGTGGTGGAGGCAAATTCATTGGGGGCTTTTAAGAGGGGCTTGGATGGTCACATGAATGACAGGAAAAATAGAGGGATATGGGCATTCTGTACATAGGAGGGAATAGCTATGTTGGCACTACATTGTTGGCAGAAGGGCCTGTTCTGTGCTGTACTGTTCTATGTTCGATATTCTATGTTAATTAATTCCCAATTTAGGTCACTTTATAATCATTTCCCCACTATGCCTATTGCTTACTTAATAGCTGCACCCTCCTTTGCTCTTCCTTTGGAATTGGTGTATTATTGTCACACATACTGAGGTACAGTGAAAAAATTGTTTTGCATACCATTCAAAAAGATTAATTCATTACACAGAGCATTGAGGTAATGGAAGGTAAAATAGTAACAGAATGCAGAATAAAGTGCAGAACAGCTACAGAGCAAGTGCAGTACAGGTAGACAATAAAGTGCAAGGTTGTAACGGGGCAGATTGCGAGATCAAGATCCATCTTATCGTACTAGAGAACTGTTCAATAATCTTATAGAAGCTGTCCTTGAGCCTGGTGGTACATGCTTTCAGACTTTTGTATCTTCTGTCTGATGGGAGAGGGGAGAAGAGAGAATGTCCTGAGTGGGTGGGGTCTTTGGTTATGCTGGCTGCTTTACCAAGGCAGTGAGAAGTGTAGACAGAGTCCAAGGAGGGGACGCTGGTTTCTGTGATGAGTTGAGTTGTGTTTACAACTCTCTGCAGTTTCTTGCAGTCATGGGCAGAGTAATTGCCATACCGAGCCGTGATGCCTCCGGTTAGGATGCCTTCTATGGTGCATTGATAAAAATTGGTGAGGGTTGAGGGGGACATGCCAAATTACTTTAGCCTCCTGAGGAAGTATAGGTACTGATGAGCTTTCCTGGCCATGGTATCTATGTGGTTGGACCAGGACAGGCTATTGGTGATGTTCACTCTAAGGAACTTGAAACTCTCAACCTCAGTACTGTTCATGTAGACAGGTGCATGTGCAATACCCCCCTTCCTGAAGTCAATGACCAGCTCTTTCGTTTTGCTGACATTGAGGGAAAGGTTGTTGTCATTATACCATGTACACCATGTTACTAAGCTCTCTATCTCCTTCCTGTACTCTGACTTATCATTATTTGAGATACGACCCACTGTGGTGCTATCATCTGCAAACTTGTAGATGGAGATAGTGCAGAAACTGGCCACGCAGTCATGAGTGTATAGGGAGTAAAATAGAGGGCTGAGGACACAGCCTTTGAGGCACCAGTGTTGAGAATAATCATGGCAGAGGTATTGTTGCCTATCCTTAATGAATGCAATCTGTTGGTCAGGAAGTCAAGGATCCAGTTCCAAAGGGATGTGTTGAGTCGCAAGTCTTGAAGTTTGGTGGTGAGTTTGCTTGGAATTATGGTATTGACAGCAGAGCTATTGTCAATAAACAATAGTCTAACATAGGTGTCTTTTCTGGATCATTTCTATTTACTTCTATTTTATGCCATCAATGTATCCATCTTATGCAATGTTGCATATTGAAATAATGACAACACAAACTTCTTTCGGTTTTTCTGTACTCTGACTCAGACTGGGTACTCTTATGTTTATATGCACTGTCCCTTC
>JARFYF010000084.1:45746593-45758634 GCA_030265395.1 Rhina ancylostomus
CCCAATTTATTCAAGCTGACCCAGATGTCCATCTAAGCTAGTCCCATTTGCCTGTGTTTGGCCCATATCCCTCTAAATCTTTCCCATCCATTAACCTGTCCAAGTGTCTTTTAAATGTTGTTATTGTACCTGCCCCAACCAGTCCCTCAGGCAGCTTGTTCCATATGTTCACCACCCTCTGCATGAAGAAGATGCCCCTCAGGTCCTTTTTAATTTTTCCCCTCTCACCTTAAACTTAGGTCAGTGTTTTTGATTCCCTTTCCCTGGGAAAAAGACAGGGTGCATTCACCCTCTCTATGCCCCTCATGATTTTATACACCTCTGTAAGGTCACCCCTCAATCTCCTATGCTCCAAGGAATAAGATCATAGCCTGCCCAACCTCTCGCAATAAATCAGGCCCTCGAATCCTGACAACATTCTCATTAATCTTCTTTGCACTCTTTCCAGCTTAATGGCTTCTTTAACAAGATAACCAAACCCGTACACAGTACTCCAGGTGTGTCCTCACCAACGTTTTGTACAACTGCAACATAACGTCCTGACTCCTATACTCAATATGCTGATGAAGGTCAGCGTACCAAACGCCTTCTTCACCACCCTGTGATGCCGCTTGCAGGGAACTACGTACTTGTACTCCTTGGTCCCTCTGTTCTAAAACCCACCCAGGGCCCTACTGTTTACTGTGAAAGTCCTACACTGGTTTGACTTCCCAAACTGCAACACCATGCATTTATCTGAATTGAATGCTATTTGCCATTCCTCGGCTCACGTACCTAGCTGATCAAGTTCCTCTTGTAATTTTTGATAACCTCCACTGTCTACAACACCACCTATTTTAGTGTCATTTGGAAACTTACTAACTATGCCTTGTACATTCTCATCTAAATTGTTTATGTAAATGATGAACAGCAATGGGCCCAAGACCAATCCCTGTGACACACCACTAGTCAGAGGCCTCTAATCTGAAAAACAACCTTCCACCATCGCCCACTGCTTCCTACCATCAAGCTAATTACATATCCACCAAGCTATCTTTCCCTGAATCCCATGTGATCTAATCTTCCAAACCTCTAGCCTTCCATGTGGGACCTCAAAGACCTTGCTAAAGTCCATACAGACAACATCTACCGTTCGACCTTCATCAATCATCTGGGTTACCTCTTCAAAAAACTCTAACAGATTTATGTGATACAATTTCCCGTGCACAGAGCCATACTGATTATGTCTAATCAGTCTTTGTCTATCCAAATGCTGATATATCCTGTCCTTCAGAATCCCCTCCAGTACCTTACCCACCCCTGATGTCAAGCTCACAAGCCTGTAGTTCCCCGGCTCGATTTTGCTGCCCTTCTGACAATGTTAGCCACCCCCAATCTTCTGGAATTTCACCCATGGCTCTACTTGAGATAAAAGAAGGATTTCTGGGAGGAAATTGTGGGAGTGATGATCTGGTGGAAGAGTTTTCCGTGTGTGACATTGGAAGACAATGGAACCCAAAGGAATTGCATTGAACAAATATGTGCTGAACAATGTGCCAGTACGAATGGGTAGAGGATGAGGGTGAAGCAGCACCAGTTTTGGGAAGGTGGGTCAAGGGAGTGAGTAGAGCGATTGGCTGCTGAAATTAGCAGTAGTTGGTGGGAGCGAGGAGTCTCAAACCTTGAAAAATTCCATTGGCAATTTCTACAGCTGTAGAACATGTTTTGCCATGCTAGCAAAACTGCTTCAACCTATTTCGATTTCTGATAGACTCAGACCACTTATAGGTTTTTGCATACCACCACCTCTTAAACACTGCTGGGTGTCTCAGGAACAAATACAGCATTTCCTTTTAGACGTATCCTTTTAGGCCAATGTCATGGAGGACGGTCATGAAGAATGGACCAGACAAGGATTGATCAACATGTAAGAAGGATGCAGCTCATGAGTTAAGCCAATTTCACCCCTGTACCCTATACACATCCTATTTCACACCTATATGCAGGCACCAAAGAGCCATGCTAAATAACAAGTGGGATACTTCTCACCACTGCATGAGGACCTGCAGGCATGCTTACCTTATTGAACTATTATATCCAGTTGGGCAAGTTTGTACAATCTAGTTTTATAGGATTACTGTCTTTCCCATTATTCAGGCCACGATCAGTGTCTCTCACTCTACACCACTCAAAGAGGAAAGCATCCGCACTCAGTGTGAAAATCATTTGACAGCAACCAAAGCATCTTGTACGTTATTATGCACAATTCAACATTGATTTGTGTGTAGCAGTATCACGTCTTGCAGGGGGAAAGGAGATAAAAGACTAGGCAAGGGCAGAGCCAAGTGGCACTGCAAAGTGCTTTGTGATAATATCCAGGGCCTCTGGTGTGTGGAATTTGCACATCCTCCTTTGCACTGCTCCAGCTAAGAGTGGCTTGAACAGTAGGAGACTACAGCAACACGGATTTTTGCCTCCTTAAGACTGGTCTCTGAGGACCAGCATATCTTAAGATTAATCTTTTACTGCCTCTGAGGGTTGGGAGGGACCTTCCAGTATGGTCTTTAATGTGTATCAGACATTGTTGCAATATACAGCCAATGGAATGCCGTTCCACAAATAACTCGCAATGCTGGATAACTAATTTTAGATTTTAACTGACCAAAAGTATTAAGGCTTGTATATGATGTTGCAGATCTGCTGGGATCTCATTAAGTGGGTGAACAGTATTCTGAGGGATGAATATTCCCAGCCAGCTGTTCCTATCTGATTTACAACATAATAGAAGATCCTATATGTTGGCATTGCTTCTGAAGAGCAGACCATCACAATTTACATAGATGATGTCCGCTGCCCAGAGCAGAACATCGCTGAATCTTGTGTGGAAAAACAGGCTGATTCTGAATCCAAAGCATTGTCTCTGTCTCTGCTGCTTTCCAAAAATGAGTTATTCATCTTTCAATATATCACCATAAGTAGCCTCGTGCCTGATATCCTACCTTCTGTTGCTACGAAGATACCAGGTACGAGACTATTGCACGCATTATGACCTACTGTCATAAGAGGTCCCCTTGACAGGCAGGAGATCCCAGCCACAGTCATTATACTGGAATCTTGTTTTGTGGTGGTCTAATAACAAATCTCATGAGTCTTGGTCCCTGAGAAATAGCAGCAAGCATAATGTCAAATGCTGTCTCTTCCCTGTTACTAGTCCACATGCTCTCTAGACTCCTACGAAGGTGGAAGCACTAATTGTTCCCTGGCTTCCGTTTAGTTGGGAGCAGTTGCCAATTCTAGAAAACCTGTCACGTTTCACCTCGGTACAAGTGACAATAATAAACCAATACCAATACCAATTAACCATTGGGAGTACTCCTTCACTCAACCCATCAACCATCTGCAGGCATTCATTCCTTCCACCATCAGTGTCATGGATTGGAGACTTATTCATTCATAAAATGCACTGCAGCAACTCTTCAAAATATCTGCAATAATGCCGTATAACTCGACAAACCTTACCACGTAGGCATTCAAGCATTAGGTATGTGAGGACTACTTTACTTCCAAGCTTTTCTCCAATCTGCACATCATTCTGAATTGACAACTTATCTCCAGTAATTCATTGTTCCTGAGTCAAAGTGAGGAACTTCCTTTCCAATAGGACTGTCAATGCCCCTTCATAATTACCACAGGAGTTTAGAGTTATGTACCTCACCACTTTCAAGAGCAATTGGTGCTGGGCAATAAATATTGACCTTGCTAGCAATGCCCACATCCTGTCAAGGAACGTTTTAAAACATAATTTACCATGCCATCGGCTGTGGGGGGAAGATGAGTAATACTTTAAAAGCCAGATAAACTGATCAGTGCCTAATTTCTGATTGGCATAAAGCCATTGTGCTTGCAAAAGCATATGAATCTAATCAGAAAATCCAGCTAAAAATCAATAAAAAGCATGTTTTCTGCCCTTATGGCTTATTCATTACAGTAATCAATAAAAATAGATAAAGAATTTAATTATTAAAAAATTACAAAACACTTTTATCAATGTAATTCAGTGCCAAAGTTGGGTTTGGCTGGCAATGTGTGCTTGTTGGTTTTGGCAGGGGGTAGAGGTTGGGTGGTAGATGTTTGTGGAGGTCTTCAATGTTTTGCTTCAGCCACCAGCCTGGGAGGGGAACCAAGCTAGGAGCTGGGGTTAACTTACTTAACCCAAAGGTCTATTCAGGTACCTGCAGGCTTGCTGACTGAAGAATTCATTGGTCAGTGTGACAGTCACAGATCCTTATCACTAATTCCAGAGGGGATTTAGAGCTCTGTTTCCACTCGTGGATTGCTTTTCTCTTCATGGTATTTCTTGAAACAACCCCCACCAACCCACTCCCCACCTCTCAAGAGAAATTGCTTTGTAATCAAACTCTCATACCACAGTGCATTGGTATTATTCTGCATCTAACTACCAGTTGATTGAAGTGTATTTTATAGTTTGCACTGTTGGCACAATGGATGATTATGTGAACACTAGAAATGAGTGATTTAGTGGCTTGAAACTGCAAACCAGTGGCTTAAATACAAGGATTAATTTACCTGTACTTTTCCTTTCATTTTAACCACCCAAGTTTTATTCTTGAATGAGCAATAAAATTACTGCATTAATAAAAAGAAATAGTGCAGAAGGACTAAACTAATGTTAGGTGGGAACTAATTCAGGTGTGACATGATTTTAAGGTGATTATGGAGAGGCCAGTCTAGGTACAGTTAAGTAAAAGTCAAATTACAAAAGTAATTAATTCCCTCCACTGTCTCGCACATTGATGGTTCGTTCTGGTGATCATATTGGTCAAACAGATTCACACTCGCCATGACTTTGATTCTCAGAACCATCAATTGCTCACTATTTCAAGATGGCATGCAACATAACATGCTTTATACGCTGTCACAACAGTATGCCTTAATCCCAAACCTACAGGGCTGTGGGGTAGGGGTTGAGGTATTATTAATGAAATGTACTGTGCAAACCCAAAACCTTCACATTGTCCCCCTTCCACCCCATTACTGACACATCCCCACCCAGTTTATTTTCACTCCCCATGAAGACAAGGAAATGCAAAAAGATACTTTTCTCCTTATTAATGTTATTTTTCAAGGAACAATAGAAAGCAAAAATAGGAAATACTGGAAATACTTAGCAGGTCTGGTAGAATCTGTACAGAGGGAGACACAGAATTAAAGTTTCAGGTCCATGTCCTTTCACCAGAGCTTTCTCCACTGATGCTCCCTAACAATATCTGGCATTTCCTGTTTTTGTTTCAAATTTCCAGTATCTGCAGTTTTGTTTTTCTTTTAGAGTATAGAGTCCATTAGTTTTCTCCGTTACTCCCATTTGATTTTTAAAAATTGAAGTGCGTGAAGTTAAAAGAAATAAAATATGTCTATGCTCTCCAGTCCTATTTATTTTCTTTCTGACTGATTAGTAGGCTTGACAGCCATTGTATCCTTGTCCTTTTCCTCTTGGCCTTGACAAAAGAAAACTTGTCTTTATGCTTTTTATTAACCCTTCCTAACTAACTGTTCCTTAATCAACTTGTTCACTCACATCACACTTAGTGAGATCTGCACCCAAGAAGTCTGAAACTATTTACTATCAATTTACACCGGTTCCCAGTTGTTCATTTTTAATGAGAAAGCAAATTGTTTGGTGAGTTTGGTATGTTGTCTTCAATTCACAGGCAGTTTGGAACATGTGGAGAGACAAGAAACTGCAGATGCTGGAATCTGGAGCGGCACACAGAAAGCTGGAGGAACTCAGTGCGTCAGGCAATTGGTCCGGATGAAGGGTCTCAACCCGAAACACCAACTCTCTATTTCCCTCCATAGATGCTGCCTGATCCACTGAATTACATAGAATATAGAACATAGAACAGTACAGCACAATTGTTCCAGCTTTTTGTGAATTTGGAACAAATGTTGTTCAAGGGCAGCTTTCCAGAAATAGATAATGTGAACTAGAGGATCTTTGTTTGGAATAATGCCCCATTGTTGATTTAGAGTTTGAGCTGCCTGTATTAATGGAATTTGCGATAATGACCATTTTTTCCTTTCGAGGCCCTTTTCCATAAAAAAAAGAATAATTTGCACTTTAGTTTAATAACTTGTACAAACAGGAAGTCTGGGACAGAGCTTATTTGCTGGTACAATGGCAAACATTTGCATTCTCCATTGTGGACAATTAGTTCATGACAGATATCTGAAGGTCATGTCTTGAGTAAGTAATGAACAATGTTTGAATTTGGCACTTGATGTAATATTCCATCACAGGAAAGGTACATTCATATTCAGAACAATTACATAAAAATACCAATTGGAAAATTTGCTTTTATTTGTTATTTTCTTAAGTGAGTTTAAGACCAGCCAGTTTAAAATGCTCTATTTAATTACAAGTCCTGTTCCATAAGCAGAACTGTGGTATCATGATATATGTGGATGCATGATATTACCGAACAATTCTAATTTTAAACTTCAGTAGGAGACAAACATGACTTTTTTACAAATTCAGTATTTGTGAATTATGGGAACGTCAGATCCATGAGATAAGGGTAGATATTTTAATCTCTCTGTTCTCATTATTGTGGTCCTTGACATTTTCTGCATACACTTGAATGAAAGAAACAAAATTATGAACCAGAAAATATGACTTTTTTGTATTATTATATCCTGCCAGCTCATGAATCTCAAGGAGAAAGCGATTCCTGCCAACACATTGCTGACCTTCAGTTATCTCCTCTAGTTAAGATTATTAGAATTTTTTTAACCACATTATTTGCTCTTTGCCAACGAGTCCCACCCTATTACGTGCATATTAGAATACCTATTAGGTGTTTATTTTGAAAGTTTTTACCTCTTGGGAGCTTACCAATAATCTACAGGACAATTTCAGATTCAAACCAATACTTACTGCATATTTCAACAATTTTTTTTGTTGTTCTTGTTGCAGAAATTGGAAACATTGACCAAGAGGTGCAGAAATATAATACTCCAGGGTTTGTCGGCTGCCTGTCGAGAGTTCAGTTTAACCAGATTGCACCACTCAAGGCTGCATTGAAACCCAATCCTTCTTCTCAAGTCAATGTCCAAGGAGAATTTGTTGAATCTAATTGTGGTGCATCCCCTTTAACCATTCCACCGATGCCAGCTGCAACAGATCCCTGGCATTTTGGCTCAGGTAAGAGATGGCAATATCTGAAACAATGTGTATATTGCTGCACTTTTAATGTTCAATCTGATAATGACTACATTTGAATTTATTGCAAAGGCAATTGGCAAAGAATCATTCAGCTATTAAGATTTTTCTTAGCAGGCCTGTTCATACATACAACATTCTATAGAACATTCATGGTATGAGAGCAATGGCTTCATTTAGGTGTATATTTCAACATATGGAATATAACTAAAAGAATAGCTGAATCATGATAAACATGATAGAAACAGTCAAAACTGTGGACAGATTCAAGATTATTCCACTGAACTGCAATGTGATTAGAAAAGTAGTATTAAAAAAATAATTGATTGTTTCTTAATTAAAATCAAGAGTATCTTTCCCAATTACTTCCTTCATTTACAGTGTAACAGCATCACTATTTGTTCTTTGTAGCAACAAAATATGATGCTGCAACAAAATGTTATGTCTGTCTTTGCCTTCCTCTCCATCATCAAAAGTGATAGCATTTTATCAGCATTTTATCCTCAATGGCTTCTAATTAAAAAATAAGCATATTTTTGCAGAAGGAACTACAAATTTCCTGCGAACAGGTTATATCTCCATCTGTGAATGAGCTGGTTAGCATTTGGATTGTGCCCAAATGTCCATGAATTTCAAACTCAGTTAGCCACTGGGAGGAACATATCAATCAATAGCTTGGGGCTGTATCACTTGTCTGTATAGAGATAGTTTAGATATTTAATTTGCATAATTTATGAAATAATGCCTTCAGGCTCCTAAACTTGTTCTGTGATTACTTTGAGAACCAAAGTGACATAATCTGGATTCATTTATATGTGTGCCAGTGAAGGAGGTGTTTTATTTTGTATGGCACCAGTTTTATACCATACAATGACATTGGATCTCTTTAGATTCACAGTATTAGCATTTATCCCTTTTCATTAATCAGTTTGACAAAAGTACATAGACACTTCATAACAATCCCCAGTTCGCCATACTTTGGTTCAAAGCAACCATGATGGAGAAATTAGCTCAGCCCCAATTAAGAGCATAAGGATTGCAGTGCATAGTTGACCTAGGCACATTTATTGCATTGCAGGGAAAGAGATAAATTCATGTTGTCTGTTGCTTCTTGTGATTGTTCAGTGCAGCCACACCACCTGCACAATTCATTAATTGCACAGATCAGCATGGGTTCAGTATCAAGAGTGAATAATACTATTTAAAATGCCTTTTATTGAGGAGATACATTTTGCCTTCAAGAAGGTACGGCAATCCTATCACCTTTAGTCATAAGTTTTGGTGGACACTTGCAATGTGAGCAGGCGTTACCTTGAACATTCAAAACTATGTTGTGGGCAAAGCCCAGAACACATTTATAAAAGACAAGGGTAATTCATGGGCAATTGTCTTTAGCCTGAATGTTCTATATTGGCCTCTTCCTGAGGTCACCACCATCATTAAGCCGGATATTAGTCAAGTGCACTCACCCCATTTGTTATCTTAAAACTGCTGAATAGGTTGCGATCCGCAAAAACAACATTTTCGCAGTGCTGCAGACTTGTGCACCAGAATTAATGCACCACTAACCAAGCTGCCCCTGCAATACTGGTGGAAAATCTCCCAGATATGCACTGTCCATGAAAAGCAGGAAAAGCCTACTCTGGTCAGCCACTGGCACATTAGCCAGCTCTCAATAAAGATGATGGAAGGGGGCATCAACAGTGCAATTTTACCCAAGGGTGAAAAACACTTAAAAAAAAGAGAGAATTCATTTAACAGGTTGCAAGAGATTTGACACATTATTGTCAATATGGAGCTCCAGTTAGCTCAGTGAAAAGAAATGCATTAAAAAGATGCAGAAGCATCCAGCAGCTGAGATGTTGGAGCATCAGAGGGTCCTGAAACTCCTACTAATCCTATTAATCCTAATCTTAGTGCCAGGGACGGCAAAGTCCACTCCCTCACACCTCTGCATTTACAGTGGTCTTCTCTCTCCTCTGCATACCTCAGCATCAATTTTTCCTTGCTGCCATATTTGCAGGCCAGATCTTAAACTGCTCTCTCCCAATACAAACATTCCACTTTTTTCATAGTAATTCCATCTACACTCTGGTCTTTTCCCATCAGTGAACCAGCAAATATAAAATTCATAGGCAATCTCTCTAATGATAAAAGGAAACAGTGAAATAAAAATAATCATGAAAATTGGAATTAAAGAGAACAACAAAGCAAATGAAAATAAATAAATAAATGGAAACAACAGATGCTGGAAGTACAGGCTATTAGATAGTGACAATACTGGTAACAGACTGCTGACTTTCCACAAACAGTGTTCTAGTTTTGCAACTAATAGAAGTGCATTCCGATGTACATGTGACTAATAGAGATATCATATCTTATCTTATAAATTTCATGATACAGACCAGAGAGTGAGAATTCAAATGTCACCATCCAGTTAATCTTATAAATTGTGAGCTAGGCCTTGGAAGTATGTTGCTGGACAAAGAACATCTGGATTCTTGTAAAACTAAATTGGTTTAATAATAAACTTTCAAAAGAAACCAGCCAGCTATAGCTAATCTGGTGGTCATCTAACTCCCAGTACTTCACACTTAGGAAGTTAATAAATACAGCCACAGTCCCAAAAGTCAAAAAATAGTCATTAGCATTTAAGAAAGAATACAGAATCTGGTTTGGAGGTTATAGATGTTCACGATATTCTGAACTGTTTTAATGTGCTTGTGTTGCATTGACATAATTAATGTTTTGTAGACAGACTTTCTACTACTTGTAATGGTTCATTTAGTTTCATTTTGCATATAACTAGCCTCCTGTCATTTTAACAAATGATTTGATCAGATAAATTAGCCTTGGAGTTAATTTTCATTATTGCTCAAATTATTTTGATTTGTTCTGTGGGGTTTCTTGGTGCTGATGCACATAATTGAGCACAGATTAAGTTACCAAATACAATATGCTTACAATGAATTTAGTAGTTACACAATGACTGCTGAGTTGGAATTTTTTAATGGAGTGAATGCAGTGTAAAAGTCTCATAAATCCAGATTATGGAAGCAAAACAGTGGTGTGGGAAGCATAAGAGGAAGTAAAATCTTTTACGTAAGAATATTATTTTATTTAATCCACTTGTATCCTTCAAAGGTAGCTCGAGGAAGTTATTCCATTTCTACACAGTAATTGCTTGTTTTCTCAACACCACGCACAAATAATAAAAATAAATTATTATATTTCAGATGAGATTTTTTGCTGACCTATCCATAAGTCTTAAATACCAACCCCTTCTCTGACCAAGTAGTTTTGTATCAAAGGGTGACTATTGAATGAAATCAGATCAACTGTGATCTGTTTAAATGGCAGTCAAGGCTCAAGGGTCTGAACGGCCTACTCCTGTTACTTTGCTCCTAACTACCACTGCCTTTCTTGCCCAAAAAATGGGCAGAGTAAAATCTGATGGGAGAGTATAGGGATCCATTTACTTACTTTACTCAAGTGAATGACCATTAATCCTCTCCAAAAGAGCCTATTGTAACACATTGGTTATAAATGTTATGGAAAACTAGGTAGCCTGTGCAAGAAAAATGCTCTTTCTTTTTTGTGATCACTGTGAAAACAATTGTTTTCTACCAAGCAAAGTATTTGTGCTTCTGTTCTGCCATTCCACATTTCATTTTCTCCTTTTCATTTGCCAAGCCATCTGTAGCAAGCTAAAGTTGAGCATCTTTTGTGCCAACAGTTTGCTGTCTGCCTACAGGTTGCAATGAATCAAAGTCCCATAGCTGCAAGCATAGTATAATTCGTCATAGGCTACATACAGTATAGTTTCATCTGTATTCATAAGGCAAAGTAACTTGGTGCCTCAGCTTCATTGTTTCAGACAGTTCTGAATTGTTGTTTTACAACCTTACCAAATCTTTGGCTCAATGAAATGTGCACATAAGGCTTCTCACCTAGGTGTGGTTATTCCAAGTTTATTTAGTTTGATGAAAATGTTGAAGAGATTGAAATTGACAAGCGTCAGGACGGGACTGTACATTAAAGGAGTTTTGATTCAGTAAGTAGTCAATCCAAAAGAGGCAAAGTCATTCCAGCACGTTAAAATTGTGGAAGAATTACCAAGACCTTCCTTTTGCACAATTTTTCCAGGTTTCCACGGATCTCTCATCAAGGTAACAGGATATGATCCAGGGGAAATCCTTACAGAACTTCATTTTTTTTAAATATATTCCATGTACCCATTGATACATCTTCTGTTTAACCTATCTGAGTTTTTTTTACAGGAATAATCTTTGGGGTACAGAAAGAAATAAAAGCTTGCATTTACGCAATTCCTTTTTGGTTACCTTAAAACATCTCAAAACACTTTAACATTCCAGGACTATTATGATGCACCACCACTGTGCACACCATTACAATCTCACAAACAATAATGGGATGAATGATAAATTAACCTGTTTTGTTGAGGAAAACACATCAGCAGGATTCTGGGAAAAGTCTCCGCTTTTCAAATTTTTGCATGTAAACAGTCAAACTGGTTAATGCAAATGTTAATTAAAACCACTGCATCTTCAATGATGCTGATTTCCCTCAATACCTACAATAAAACATTTGGATTATTATTCAAAGATAATTTGATAGAGACTGGTGATAGAACTGGTGATAGCAAATGAGCCATACTGATTGCCATGTTTTGGCCAAGGGTTTTTTTTTCAAAAAGCATATCCATTTGTTTAAGGATACTCCTTTTGATGAAAAATTGAAGTCAGCAGCAGAGAATAAATTTATCAAAATTTACAACCAGCATCAGTACTAATGTTGATGA
>JARFYF010000084.1:45771305-45782067 GCA_030265395.1 Rhina ancylostomus
GATTTGGTATGTCACCAAAGACTCTTGCAAATTTCTATAGATGTACAGTGGAGAGCATTCTGACTGGTTGCATCACCGCTTGGTTTGAAGGCTCCAATGCACAGGATCAGAAGAGGCTGCAGAGGATTGTAGACTTAGCCAGCTCCATCATGGGCACAACTGACCCCACCATCAAGGACATTTTCAAGAGGCGGTGCCTCAAGAAAGCAGCATCCTCACCATCCGAGACATGCCCTCTTTTCATCACTACCATTGGGGAGGAGGTACAAGAGCTTGAAGACCCAAACTCAATGATTTAGGAACAACTTCTTCTCCTCCGCCATCAGATTTCTGAACAATCAATGAACCCATGAACATGACCTCGTTATTCCTTTTTTTTGCACTACTAATTAATTTCTGTAATTAATAGATTTTTACGTCTTTGCACTGTACTTTGCACTCAAAACAACAAATTTCACGTCAGATGTCAGTGATAATAAATCTGATTCTGATTCTTCCTACACATCCTCCATATCCCTCCATTCTCTGCATATTCTTGTGCCTATCTAAGAGGCTCTTAAAACACCTCTAAGTATTTGCCTCCACTACCACCCCTGGCAGCCCATTCCAGGCACTCACCACTCTGTGTGAAAAGCTTGCCCCACCCATCTACTTTGAACTTACCCCCTCTCACTTTGGGGTGGCATGGTAGCGTAGTGGTTAGCACGACATTATTACAGCGCCAGTGACCCAGGTTCGATTCCTGCCGCTGCCTGTAAGGAGTTTGTACGTTCTCCCATGTCTGCGTGGGTTTCCTCCCACATTCCAAAGACCTACGGGTAGGTTAATTTGGGGTTTAAAAATGGGCGGCACGGACTCGTCGGGCTGGAAGGGCCTGTTACCACGCTGTAAATAAAAATTTTTAAAAAATTTAAGTGCATGCCCTCTAGTATAAGGCATGTTGACCCTGGGAAAAAGATACTGGCTGTCTACTCTATCTATTCTTCTCATAATCTTATAAACTTCCATCAGATCTCCCCGCAACTTCTGCCACTCTGGAGAAAGCAACCCAAGTTTGTACAACCTCTCCTTATAGCATCTACCCTCTAATCCAGGCAGCATCCTGGTAAACCTCTTCTGCAGCCTCTCCAAAGCCTCCACATTCTTCCTATGTGGAGAATATGTGGATGACCAGAAATGAATGCAATACTCCAGATGCGGCCTAACTAGAATTTTATAAAGCTGCAACATAACTTCCCAACTCATGAACTCAGTGCCTTGACTAATAAAGGCAAGCATGCCTTATGCCTTCTGTACCACCCTATCAACCTATGCAGCCACTTCCATAGGCCCCAAGATCCCTTTGTAAATCAACACTGTTGAGGGTCCTGCCATTAACAGTGTACATTTGATCTCCCAAACTGCAACACCTCACATTTGCATTTTATATTGTAGTCTTCTTCCAGAATTCAATTCCCTTCAAGTCAATGGAACAGCTTATTATAAGCATCTAGCACAAGTGGCCAGGAATGAATTTCTGTACCATCTTATTTCTATTGGTAAAAAAAATCTACTCAGCAGGAAAAAAATCTTTTTGTTTTAAATATGACTCAGTTGTAAAAATAGTTTGGGGTTATTTTTATGTGACTGTTTTATTTGGTTTCCCTCTGTGGTATCAAAGCAGCAAAACAACTATTTTCCAGTGCTCTGCCATTGTGAAGAACAAGCTGAGAACAAAAGCAGTATCTTTCTCTTTTTTCCTTCATTCCTAAAGCAAGTCATCTTGGTAGTCTGACTGAAATAGGTAACTTGACAAGTGAAAAATTGTAGATCTATACCTGTTTATCCCCAGATAGTAATATGATGTAATAGTATGCAAATACATGTTATTGCCATGCTGCCACAGTGTGCAAAGTGTTCTTTGTACAGTAAACACATTTTTATTCAACTAATGAATGCGAGAAATTTTTTTTAAAGCATTAAGAAAAACTATAATGGAAAAAAAGTGATTCCAGTGAATAGCTTTCCCTTAATAGCCTCCAAGCAGTAAAGTAACAACAGTGTGCCCTTTACAAAATATGCTGTAACATCTCACAAAGATTTCTTTGACAACATCCCCCAAGTCCACAGCCATTACTGTCTAGGTGGATATGGGCAGCAGGAATTTGAGAACATCACCACCTCTAAGTTGCATTCCCAGTCATGTACCATCTGGACTTGGAATTATATTGGTGCCCTCTCATTGTCAGTTGATCAAAATCCCACTAGCAACACACAGGAGTACATTCAGTGCAAGGTCTTTAAAAATTAAACAAGGTGAACTTCTCGGTTCAGTTAAGGATAGTTTTTAAGCATTGGACTACCAAGTATTGATCACATCTTCTGAGAAAATTACAAAGGCCTATGGTTGCAAATTAGCTCTTGATCTGATGTATAAGTGCGTTTCACGTGCCTACTTATTTAATGAACATCTATTACTATTCCTCGGAAAGCTTTGCTGATGTTTTCTTCCACTAAGATTTGTGATACTGGCATGAATTTATCATACCCAGCTTTTACAGGCAGCTTTTACAGGCAGTGCATGCACTTTAGATCTCTTGCAAGGAATGCTGAATTGCACAAACGCCACCAGATTGGGCATGTTTTCCTCCAACCTGGAATGGTTATTCTGTTGGGTTAGCAGTTCCTTCCATGTGCAATTTCTCCATTATGTTGAAGTCCTGTGTTTTCAACCATGTTGCACATCATTTTGGATGATATACATTCACCAAAAAGTACAGTTAAGGATGTGAAACAATACTTGATAGCAACACCCTTACCCTGTGGTGATTCAATGTACAACTTGATAGCACTTGCTGTCAGGTATCACAACCAAATAATGGCCATTTGGGCAGGGTATTGCGAGATGGCCTGAGATTATGGAGCCAGATTTTTGCCAGGGAGTCCAGCTCTTCAGAAAAGGATGAAGGAAACATTTCCAAAACATTCTATTTTGATCTTGTAAGCTCTTAATTAATTGTGTGTTTCTTTTCTGTTAGGTATTATTGCAGTTGTAATCTTCACCATCCTTTGCACGTTGGTCTTCTTGATCCGTTATATGTTTCGCCACAAAGGAACCTACCATACCAACGAGGCCAAGGGGGCTGAGTCTGCTGAAAATGCCGATGCAGCTATCATAAACAATGATCCTAACTTCACAGAAACCATTGACGAGAGTAAAAAAGAATGGTTCATCTAGGATGACTTTGGGAAGGTTTTCTTCTTGTGTATTTTTGGCAATTCAGGAAAGATCAGCACAAATGAACCAAAATGAAAAACAGAAAAAAAAAACAAACAGAAAATAAGATTTAAGATAAATCTAAATATATGATTCTATGGATTGCCACCAGTTTTGACAGCAATTTTCCCCAAGTATGTGAATACTAATCTGAATACATTTACACTTCAGAACAAAAAGCTGATAGTATAGATGATTACACATATGCCAAATACCCATTGTAAATATGTTTTATGTAGATCATACAAGTATACAGTTTGTTTTCGTTGCTGAAGAAGCTTATGAAGTTGCTGTATTTTACGAAGAAAACAGGTAAATCATCATTGCCAGAGTTTGTGAAAAGAATGATTTGGCATGCTGTGGTTAAAACAACTTGCTTCTTTTTTTAAAAAAAATTACCATTTTAAGCTGGTTGCATATTTCGTATCTTTTTCAATTACTGTTTAGTTGTTAAAAAAAGGCTTGTTTTTGTAGAGGTACTTGACAGATAAGAAATAAATAAAATGGTCACAGTGATTTACATTTGGACCTAACTTTTGTGTGTACATGGGGGAGAAATGGTGACCAGAGTGCATGATGAGAGCTACCAGAGTTCTCTCCTCACCCACGGTGCCCACGGCAACCGACAAAGTACTGAGAAGTACACAGCAAGTAATGTTAACTTTTCATTTGTATTGCCTAATGATTTCTGTCCTCAACCTGTTGTCACTGTATATATTTTTTATTATATTTTATAAATGTTCATTATCTTGTCCATTTCTAGCCTTTTATGGTAAAACTTTGTGCAGTGCCAGTAAACATTGTTTCTGCTATTAAAAAATTGCTGCATTGGCAGGGAGAAAGTCGCTGCTACAAACTAGTCCAATGAGATAGAGCAGGATTTTATTTTGCATGTTTAGGGACTCCAGAATATTTACATTGTGAAAGCTCCAAAGTTACCTGTATTTGCCTTTGGACTGATGGGGACGTGATCCATTGTATTCTTAATTAAAAACCACACTCTTACACATGGTGTTTTCTGTTCAGGAATCTTAGGATAGTTTATAAATTTTTAAATTTCCAAATTGTGTCATGCCTTATTTAAAGTATGTACTGTAGTTTGGTTAAAAGAAAAGGGTGGGTGGGAGGAAAAGTACAATATTAAAGCGCCTTGCTGTAAATGTTTGTCTTTGTTGCTTTTTGATAATCTTCTTAATGAATTACACCTATCAAGGATGAATTATTCTGTATAAAATGCAAGTTAATTTGACATTACTCTCTGACTTAGTTCAGGAGGCATTTCTGAAATCACTCCAGACTTTGGATGCAGTGTGTTGTGCTGTGTGATAACTTTATATCATCACCTGAATCACACTTTACTGTGTATCTATTTAGTGAGTAAGTCAAAACAGTACTTGACTACGTGAAGGGACAACTGTCCCAATTGTGGTTTGTTTCTCCCTGGTATTTATTTGGATGAGTATATCTGTGGATTTCCCTGTTGGGATGGCTTCTGAGCTGGACTAAATCCATCATACAAAAGTTCAAGCTGCACAAGATTAGAGGTAGAGTAAACCAACAGTTTTCTAATGTTTTCATATTTTATTAGCTAGTATGACCATAAAGTAAGACCTTCAGAACTACCAAAGCTCTCTCACAATCATAGAGTGATAGATATAGCACATAAACATGCCTGTGAGCCCAAGTCCATGCCAATCATCAATCACTCATTTACACTAATCCCAGAATCAGAATCAGGTTTATTATCACTGACACATGTCATGAAATTTGTTGTTTTGTGGCAGCAGTACAGTGCAAGACAAAAAGACATAAAAATTACTGTAAATTACAAAAATAAATAAATGGTGCAAAGGAGGAATGATGAGGTTGTGTTCATGGGTTCATGAACCGTTCAGAAAACTGATGGCGGAGGGAAAGATTTGTTCCTGAAGTGTTGAGTGTGGGTCTTCAGGTTCCTGTACTCCTCCCTGATGGTGGTAACGTGAAGAGGGCATGTCCCAGGTGGTGAAGGTCCTTAATGATGGATGCCGCCTTATTGAGGCACCGCCTCTTTCTTCCCACATCCCCATCAACTCNNNNAACAGATTCTACCGCTCACTAGCGGCAACTTTACAACAGCCAATTAACCTACTGACCTGCACGACTGTGGGATGTGGGAGGAACCGGAGCGGTCAGAGGCAGAACGCGCAAACTCCACACAGGGAAGACGGAAGGTCAGGAATGAACCCAAGCCTTTGATCCTGTGAGACAGCAGCCCTGCTAGTTATGCCACTGTGCTACTCTCGCCCAAAGTCACCCTGTATTTCAGTGTGGTCTTTTGCACCCCATTAATGTACATCTCTGTCAAAGAATTGTAGTAGAGGATGAACTATAATACCCCTGGGCAACATGTTATCAATGAAGACAGATGGCACAAAGTTACATACAAATCAGGAGTAGGCTATTCAGCAGTTCGAGCCTGCTCTGCCATTCAATTAGACGGTGGATATGACTGTAACTTCAATCCAAATTCTCATCTAGCACAGTAACTTTTCACTCCCCTTGTTTATCAATTATCCGTCTGCCCTCCCCTCTAAACTACTCAAAGCCTCTATTTCCATGACTCTTTGAGGAAGAGAGTTTTAAACACTCACAGTGCTCTGAAAGAAGGAGAATCGCCTTTTTAAAATAGTGACCGAGTTCCAGTTTCTCCCACAAGAAGAAATATTCCACACCCAACCAATCAAGAACCCCCAGGATCCTACACATTTCAATTAAGTCCCATCTCACTCTTCTAAACTCGACAGATAAAAATCTCCTGTGTCCAACCTTTCTAAATAAGCCACCAGCCCATTCCAGATATCAGTCCAGTAAATCTTCTCTAAACTGATTCCAACACATTGACATCCTTAAATAAGGAGACCAATACTGTACACAGTACTCCAGATGTACTTACCAATGTCTATATAATTGAAGCATAATCTCTCCACTTTTGCATTCATTTCCCCAGTAATAAATAATAATATTTTGCTAGCTTCACTAACTACTTACACATTAGCCTTTTGCAAAACATGCATTGGTCCAGCCAAATCCCTCTTCATTTCAGAGCTCTGCAATCTTTCATTGTTCAGATGGTATGCTATTTTTATTTTTTCTGCCAAAGAGGGCAATTTCACACTTTCCAACATTGTGCCCCATTTGCCAGATTTTTGCCCACTCACTTCATCTACCTATATCCCTCTGTAGCCTCCTTTAAATCCTCTTCACAATTTACCTTCCTATCTTTCCTTGTCATCAGTAAATGCACCTCCCAGACAGATCTTCGGTATCTTAATCCAAGTCATTCACATAAATTATAAAAAGTTGAAGCCTCAGCACCATTGCATCATTCCTCATTGCATCTTCCCAACCTGAGTAAAAATGACAGCAGCAGCTGCATGCACCTTTTCCTTTATAAATTTAACTGCCAATATTAACAGTATGTCATGTTAATACATATTATAATTTACATTGAGCACACAGTCAACCGAATGCGCCTCAGTATCTTCATACTCCGCCTCCCCAAGATGCCTATTTGAAAACCTATTCTAAGTGACCCTAACAGCTAAAATCCAGGTATGTGCTTTGCTTGCGGGACCAGAGTGGCAGTCTCCTAATAGGTTGCTGCAGGAAGGGAACACTGGTTCATTACTCCTGGGCAACCTGGGTCATTTTCCATTGCAGTATCCTCTCTGAAGGAAACCCGGAGACCTGGCGTGCATTGCTGTGCTGACCGGAACGATATCGATCTTGCAGATTTCATCCAGCCTTTGCTACTCCAGTAGTCCTTGGATTTGTGCTTTGCTGTTTAGTGGGATGGCTGGCAACTATAAATCTTGAGGGACTATGTCACAATCACACTGGTATAAAAAATGCTATACAGGGTTGGCCATTCTCACCTACTAGCATGACGGAGGTATTGATTGATTGATTGTACTTTGTTACTAATTACATGCAGTTCTGCCATGAACTCCAGAGAAGGTTTCTGAAATGTTTCTGCAAAGAATGTCTAAATTTGAGAGTTGTATCTGTCTGTTGATCCTAGTTGAATATTATATGTAGATACTATGTATTTTAAACATTTTCTTTGTGTAAGTGACCATAATTTACTATGAAACTATAGACAGCCTTCAATATAAAGTGACGCATCTTGTCATCATTCCTCTAGTTCTATCAATCAGTTTGTGCCACATTCCAACCAATAACTAATTGTGCAGCAACAAACGATTAAAGCAAGGTGGGGGAAGAGGAGTGTGAAGGTTGGAGACAGCCGCTGGAGTGAAATAAGCAGGAACACAAAGGCTACCGGTGCTGGATTCTGATATGTAAAGGAGGTGAGAATGGGATCCATTAGGGGAGAGGGGGATGGCAATTGGAACCAGAATCAGATTGGGGTAGTGGGGGTAGTGGAGGTAAGAGGGGAGTTAGAAAGGGAGGCCAGGGAGGGAAAGCAGAGGACAGAACCTGTGGGTGAACTGTGTGTGTGTAGTGAGCGAATGGAAAGAGGAGGGGGAGGGAGACGAAGATGGGTGTAGGGGAAAGGGGACACAAAGGGTTACCTAAAATTGGGAAACTCAATATTCATGCCATTGGGTTTTAGACTACCCAGGCGGAATATGAGGTGTTGTTCTTCCAGTCTGCATTGAGCTTCATCCTGGCAGTAGAGAAGGCCAAGGATGGACAGGTTAGTGTGGGAAAGGGAATTGAAATGGCATGCAACTGGGAGTTCGAGATGGCCATTGTAGTCTGAACATAGATGCTCTGCAAAATGGTTGCCCAGTCCATGCTTCGTCTCGCCAATGTAGAGGGGGCCACATCAGGAGCACTGAATACAGTCGACGAGGTTGGAGGAGATGCCTGTGAACCTTTGCCTCACCTGAATGGCTGTTTAGGTCCGTGGATGATGGAGAGGGAAGAACTACAAGGAGAAGGGATCAATGGACCAGGGAGTCACGGAGGGAGTGGTCCCTGCAGAAGATGGGTGTATTTAAGGCAGAGATTGATAGGTTCTTGATTGGTAAGGGGGTTAGGCTTGTGGGGAGAAGGCGGGAGAATGGGGTTAAAAAAGCAGCAACGATTGAATAACAGAACAGACTCGACAGGCCAAATGGCCTAATTCTGATTCTATATCTTATGGTCTAAGGCAGGAGGGGGTAGGGTGGAGAAGATGTGGCTGATGGTGGGATCTCATTGCAGCTGGTGGAAATGAGGAAGGATGATATGCTGGATACGGAGGCTCTTGGTGTAAATGGTGAGGCTTTTTAAAAGTTTTTTTTCCCCAAATGCCATCCTTTGCTGGATTCCTTGTGGCAAAGATGTGGCAATTCCTTATCTCTTACAAAAGAGAATTCATAGAAACCTCCTGTGCTGGTGCAAGGATAACATCAGAAGCGGAAGAGTTGCACAGCACTAACATAGAACAGAAAGCATAGGAACAGTAGAGCACAGGAACAAGGCCCTTCAGCCCACCATGTCTGCACCGACTATGATGCCAATCTAAACCACTCCCATCTGCCCACACATGGTCTGAATCCTTCTATTCTCTGCCTGTTAACACGCTTGTCTAAATGCCTCCTAAACATTGCTATCATATCTGCTTCACCACCTCCCTGGCAGTTAGTTCCAGGCACCTACCACTCTCTGTGTGCAAAATCCTGCTTTGCAAGTTTCCTTTAAACTTTTCGCATCTCACCTTAAAGCAATGCCCTTCAGTTTTTGATATTTCCACTCTGGGGGAGAAAGACTTTGACTATCTACTTTATCTCTGCCTCTCATAATTTTATACACTTCCATCAAGCCACCCCTCATCCTCCAAAGCTCAAAAAAAAATATGTTTGTCCAACTTCTCCTTACAGCTAATACACTCCAATCCAGGCAACATCCTGGTGAACCTCTTCTGCACCCTCTCCACACCCTTTCTGTAATGCGGCGACCAGAATTGCACACAATACTGCAAACGTGGCTCAACCAGAGGTTTATACAGCTGCCAACTTCTATGCTCAGTGCTCTGACCAATGAAGGCAAATTCACGACCCTATCCACTTCTGTTGCCACTTTCAGAGAGCTGTGGAGTTGCACCCCAAGACCCCTTTGTACATTAATGTCCCTAATCTCAGCAAAGAAAGATGTTAATTGAGATTCTGGATAGGCTAAATATTGATACAGTGGAGTTGCTAAACAGGCTAGATGCAATTAAAATGGATAAATCACTGGACCCAGGTAGGATGCCGAGGATTAAGCAAGGGAATTGCAGAGGACCAGCTACTGATTTGGTACTTAGTCACTGAGGGCTGTAAAATTGCAAATGGGACATCCTTGTTCAAAAAAAGGAGTGGGGATCAAGTCACTTTAACCTTGGTGATAGAGAAAGCTCTACAAACAATAAACAGAAATAGGACTGGCAGTAACTTGGACAAGTGTGAATTGATTAGAAAAAAGAAGCGTAGAATTGTGGTTGACAAATGAGCCTAACTCAGTGTATATAGTTCTTTGGTGAAGTAACAGAGATGGTTGATGAGTGAATGCAGTTGATATTGTATAAAGGCATTTGAGAAGGTGCCACATGATAGACTTGTCATGAAGATTGAAAGCCAAGGAACAAAAGGCTTGTATAGCAAGTTAGCTAAATAACAGAAAACAGTGAATAGACATGTTTTGTTTTCAGTTTGAAGGCTAATATACAGCAGTTACACAGGGTGGGCCCTAGAACACTGCTCTTTTAATATATATTAACATCTTGAACTTTGGTGTATATAGGTGACAATTTCTGAATTTGCAGGTGACATGATTTGGAAGTGTAGAGAACTGAAGCAGATAGTAATAGACTTCAATCTGATACAGGTTGCTGGAATGGCCTGATAGGTGGCAAATGAAATTTAATGCTGAGCAATGTAGTATGTTACATTTTAGTAGGAAGGACAAGAACAAGCAATATGAACTAGAGAGACAATTCTACCAGAGACATACAATAGCAAAGAGATTTGGTGTCATGTACATACTTCTTTGAAAGCAGCAGTGCAGGTTGAGAAAGTAGTTTAAGAAAGCTTACAGTATCCTTATCTTTGTAAATGGAATATCTTTATGCTTATGCAAAACCTTGGGGTTAAGGATGACTTGCCTCCACTCTGGTTTTATGGATTCTGAAGCCAATATTCTCCCTGGAACCACAGACTCTTGCACAACTGAGGCAAGTAGTGGCTGGTGGGCAGTCAGGTAGATAGTTTGAGGGGAATATGTTCCTTCTTCTGCTTACACAGAGCTTCTGCCTGCTTTTGATGCACGGCTTTGAGGTTCTTGATACTGTCCTTCTGCACTTTGAACAGTCATGGGCTGGACATTCCCAGGAGTCCGTGGAGGTATCACATTTCTTCGAGGGAGCTTGGAGCACATCCTTCAATCTTCTCCTCTGTGCATCTGGTATTCTCCTTCCGCAACTAAACCCAGAATACAATGTCGGCTTCAGAACATAAAACAGTACAGCACAGGAAA
>JARFYF010000084.1:45892531-45902787 GCA_030265395.1 Rhina ancylostomus
ATAAGGCAAGAAAATCACAGAAGTCTACAGTGCTGCTGATCTTCTAAATGTCATTTAGAGAAATGTAATGTAATTAAAACAAGTCAGTGGTTTTATGAAAGTTAGATCATGCCTGACAAATTTGCTATAGTTCCATGAGGATGTAACAAACAAAATAGTTAGGGGGAACCTGCATATATTGAGTATTTGGATTTTCAGAAAGCACTTGACAGGCTGACACAAAAGAGGCTGGTGCACAAAATAAGAGCTCACAGTATCGGGGGAAGTGCATGAGCACGGATTGAAGATTGGTTATTGCAAAGAATTGGTTATTCCAAAGAAGGTGGTTGGCATTAATGCTTCTTTTTCATGCTGGAAAGATGTAACTAGTGTAGTGCCCCAAGGATCATTCTTGGCCCTCAGTTATTTGTGATTTGTATTAATGATCTAAAGGAGGAGGCAGAGTGTAAGAAATCAAAGTTTGCCAATTCACAAAAAATTGTGAGGGCATGTTAATGTGTGGATATTTGGACTCTGCAAAGGATATTGATAGGCTGAGTGAGTGGGCAAAATCTTGGCAAATGTTTAATGTAGAAAAGTGAGGTCATGCACTTCAGTAAAGGAATCTAAAAGCAAACTTAACTAAATGGAGGAAGATTGTAGATGAGTGTAGTATAGAGGAACCTAAATGTTCTTGTGCATGAATCACAAAAGTTAGCAGGGGTGCCGCAAGTTAGGAAGGCAAATGACATTTGACCTTTATTGGAAGAGGGTTGCAGTTTAAAAATAGGGAAGTATTGTTTTAATTGTTCAGGCTACAGGTTAGGCCACAGCTGGAGTAGTGTGCACAGTTTTGATCTCCTTGCTTAAGAAAAGATGTACTGGCATTGGAGGCCGTTCAAAACAAATTCACTCAACTAATTCCTGGCGTGGGAGTGTTGGACTGTCACAAGCAGCCAAAGAATATAGGATCAATTTCTTTGCAGCTTAGAAAAATGAGGAACGATCTTATTGAAATATACAAGTTGCTGAGGGGCATAACATGGTAGATGTTGAGATGTTTCCACAAGTGGAGAATCTCAAGTGAAGGAACAGAGTTATTAGGTTAAGGGGCAGTCATTTAAAACTGAGGTGCGTCAGTGGTACTTCTCGCTGAGGGTGGTGGATTTCTGGAATAATCTACCCTGGAGAGTTGTGGAGGCTAGATCATTGGGGTATTTAAATTGGGGAAAAATCATCATATTGAATGTTGGGACAGGCTTTTGAGGGACCAAGTGGACTCCACCTGGAGTCATAATGCATGGAAACAGGCCCTTTGGCCCACCTGGTCTATGACAACCAAGATGCATATCTAAGCTAGTCCCATAGTGTCAGCTGCTCCTATTTTCTTATGTTTTTGCATACCAAAGGGCCAACATTGAGTATTATTTTGGGAAATGGATACTCCTAGGTTATTGTATTTTTCTAGGGCAGCATTGAATATATGAACACAAACACAAACTGAAAATCAAACTGCAGATGCTCTAAATCAGAAACAAAAACAGGAAATGCTAAAAAGAGCCAAGCAGGTCAGACAGCTTCTGTGGGGGGAAAAAGAAACCCAGTTAACATTTCAAGTCCCCCTTTAAAAACCCTTAAGGTTAAGGAAGGGTAGACAAACAGGCTGCAGAGAAGTTAGAAGTAGAGAGGGATGGCTAACACAAAGGGAATATCTGTGATAGGGCGAGGCCGGCTCAGATGTGTTAATGGGAGCAGTTAGATAGTGATTACACTTCTTTGGTTCTGTTTATGTATTACTAATAGCAGGCTGTGAGATATTAATACACGTTGTTAGAAATAGTGATTCTTTATTTGCGGATTACTTCTGGAGAGTTTCCTATGGCAATATCAATGAGATATTGATCAAATTTGCTTCTGTTCCTAAAAACGCTACCTTTTGGTCACTGTCCACCACATCAGTTACATGAGTAGTTGTACTCCAATTATTGAGTTGCCTAGATGATGATTAAAAACCTGAATGTTTTGAAGATTGCTTAATAATATGAAGCAATTATCTATAACTCTGTATTCTAGGAGTAGGAAAGGTACTCCAGGTAATTCAGAAGGATTAAGGTGTTGGGGGGCCTTGACAGGATGGATGTGGACAAGATGTTTCCTCTTTATAGGAGAATCTAGAAATAGGTGTCACTTTAAGAACAAGGGTTGAGACAAACCTTTTTCAGAGAGGATTGAGACTTTTTGGAATTCTCTTCCTCAATGTATGGTGGCAGTAGAGTTTTTAATATTATTAGGGCAGAGATAGATTGGTTCTTGATATGGGAGTGAAAAGTGAGTGTGGATGAACAGGATGCAGATTTGAGGTTGCATTCAGATCAGCCATGATCTTATTTAATGATGGAGCATATTTGAGATGCTGAATTTTTGCCCATAATTTGTATGCTCTTATTCATGCATATACTGAAGTGATTGCTATGACATTTCAGTGAAAAAATTAATTTATTGGATCTTAAAACTTTTTAAATAATTAGCTGACAATGAGATGACTTTTTTTTGTGGGAAGTAGCAGCTTGGTTTGATGGGATGAATGTGTAGAAAGGTATCCTATTTGCTAACTGGTTAGTTGGATACACCTTCCCATACTCCTGTACTTGTGTAATTGTCTTTTACGAAAGGGAATAATTTGTCAATTTTATCCTTTAGGATGGTGAAGATTTGATGGATGAAAGCGTATTGAAATTTTATACTCAACAGTGGGAAGATTACAGGTTTTCTAGTAAAGTATTGAACGGAATCTGTGCCTACCTCAATCGACATTGGGTCCGTCGTGAATGTGATGAAGGACGTAAAGGAATTTACGAAATATATTCAGTAAGAAACAAATAATTCTCTTTTTTTAATGTCATTCAGCCTAGTTTACAGGCTGTGTTCATTTTGTCTGTCAATTCAGGCCTTGTTGCAAGCATTAGAATGTAATAAATTTAAAATGATAAATATAACAACATTCTCTTTGTATTGCCTCTGTAAAAGCTGGTCGTTCTTGAACATTGTGTGATAATTTACCCTTACGACTCCACCCCACTCCCCCCCTTCAGAATGCTAGAAGTGCCTTGCACCAACCCTTATCTCAACCTTCAAAACGTGTACAAATTCTATTACATACTAAGAAACACAAATTTGTAATGCATCAAAGTTTGATTTAGTTGTGGAGTCATACATCTCAAACTAGGCCCTTCAACCCACCATCCGTGCTGACCGTCAAGCCTCTATCTATACTAATCCTATTTACCTGTATGTGGTGTGTAGTCTTCTCTCCTTTGGCTATTCAAGTGCTCAACCAGATAATTTTCATATGTTCTGAGAATACCTGCATCTGCTACCAGTCAGGTAGTTTGTTCCAGATTCCAGCCATCCTGGATGAAGAAGTTCTTCCTCAGATCCCCTCTAAAACTTGTCCCTTACCATAAACCTATGCCCTTTAGTTTTAGGTAGTTCTGCTATGGGAAAAGGTTTCCTATTATCTATACTATCTATGTCCCTCATAATTTTGTATGCCTCTGTTGGGTATCCCCTCTCATCCTCGTTAGCTCCAAGCAAAACAAGCCCAGCTTATCCAGTCTCTCCTTATAACTAAAATGCTTCAACGTAGGCAACATCTTAGTGAATCTTCTCTGTATGCTCCTTGATGCAATTAAGTTCTTCATGACGTAGTGCAATTTGTGGCCTAACTAATGTTTTGTAAAGTTGTACTGTAACATTCCTGCTCCAATATTCTGTGCCCTGGCTAATGATTGCAAATATCCTGTATGCCACCTTCTCCATCTTTTCTACCTGCATTTCCAAGTGTAGCTTAATCCTGCCCCTCAAAAATTTCTCCAAAAATTTTCCTATCACTGATGTTAGACTCTCAGGCCTGTAAATTATCTGCCTTCCTTGAATCAGCGTACACCATTTACTGTCCTCTAGCCACCTGGCATCTCATCTATGATGAGCAAAGATTTAAAAATCTTCCTCAAGGCCCCAGCAACCTTTTCCCTTGCTTCCCACAGCAGGCTGGGATATGCCTTATCAGGCATTTGGGATTTATCCACTTTTAAACCCACTAAGCCATCTAATAGCTCCTCCCTTTTCAGTTCCAAATTGGAAAATGGATGGCACAACAAGCCTGCAGCAAGACATGCAGACGAAGATAGTCCCCCTTCTTTGAGAATAGAAGCATTAAAATCTTAAATCAGTAGTTTTAAATGCCTCTTAATGATATAAAGTGTGTGTATATATGCAAGCTCTAAAGTTGCAGGAAAAGAAGCCGACATTTGCACTTCAGAAAGTGAAATCCAGCTTTTGCCAGTAGAAACTGTAATCCTGCAGTACAACCTATAATTAGTGTGTTCAAAACTGACATGAAAAAATCTTTTTAAAGAAAATTTTTGGATGTATATGTGACCATTTTCAATTTTCCATATTTAGCATGGTGAATAGGATAATATAGTTTTCCTTTTGGAATCTTGGCCCTTCGTCATTGCAGATAATCTTTCAATTTCAAGTGAATATTCTCCACATCTGTTTTCGCATCCCACTCTCATGAGGACTTTTGCACTGATATTTCATGCCATTTTCTTCTCTGCTTGACATTTTAATTATTTTGTGTTGCATGCATGTGCACATCAACAAAAATCTTGTTTTTTAAAAAAGGCTTTGCTACATTTGAACTTCTTAAATAGAAATAGCAGAATTTTAAAAGATTATGAACAAAACATGAATTTACTTTTATGAAGGTTAGGTATTCACATATGTTTTAGAAATACAAAGTAGAAATCTATTGTGCATTTTGACCTGCTCTGTGTTAGACACATTGAAGAATTGATGATGTAAATATAGTTGTGTGTTGTAAAATATATTTACTTTTCACCAAAATTGTGAGAGAATGATATTCAGTTATTCTACCAGGTTTCCTAAATGATCTTGTTCCCATCTCCCTGCCCAAACAACCTGCAGGGTTTCTAGGGCCTCCTCAAAATGAATAGATTAATTTAAATGCTTTGTCACTGCATGACAGTGATATTGCAGTACATACCATGCCACTTCTCCAGATTTCCTCATGTTGTATCTGAGATTGTGGCCAGCCTGCCGATTGCAAAGTCTGGAAAAGGACAGTTGACATCGCTCTAGCACCTTTGGATAGTTGGCCTCAAGGATCAGCAAAGATGAGCAGCAGGACTGGAGTCCCTTTTGGTTATTGTGGATTAGTTTCTTCTCTGTTTTTGGGATATCTATCTGCTGGGTTTTTATGGACAGGCAAAGACCCAGGAATACAAATGAGCTGAATTCTACACGAGTTTAACTGCACTTTATTAAGGCCAAGTGCAGATTGAGCTGGGGGCTTGGAGTAGTGGTTTGAAAATTTACCTAAGTGGAAAGCATTGAGGTCCATTTATTTAAATACGTACTTATCTTTTAAGGTTACTTTTACTTCATTCTCTGTATGTTGTCATTTTAAACCGGAAATCTGCATTAAATGTTACTAACAACGTAGCGAAAACAAATGGGTAAATGTGCATCATTGAGAACCCATGGATGAAGAATTGTGTAGATAAAGGAGCTTTGAATTTTGAGTAGCACTCATGTTACAGTCATGAGATTTTGAGAGTTGAGGCTAATTCTGGACAGGATTGATGGGTATGCTTTGCCACAGAATTCTAAAGAATTAATGAACATCTCCTCTACTATTAGATATAATTTTGAACTTGAACCCAGAGCCGTTGGGTTAAACTTAAGTTTCTTCAGTTCTAGACCATCCACAAAGTTTAGTTTTGTACTTTTTTTTTGTACTGAAACATATCTTTTTAAATTCATATTTGAAATATTTTGTTCATTTGTTACTATCATTTTCTCTCACCTGTGTCATTGCAGTAAATAGTCCTGGTGTGCTTGAATATTGCTGCCAGTGAATTATGGTATGTCATTTTATGGCCCTTTATAATGTAATGGATGAAATTGACCTGATACCACTGACCAATTTGGACCCAGCCTTTGTACACTATATGCATACAGATTTTTTTTTTCAGCAAAATGTTTTCAAATATCTATCCCCTTCTCTTTTAGAAGCTTTTATGAATACTGCTGCCACCATTCTTTCAGATCAGGTATTCCATGTTGTATCAATCCTTTTTGGTTCTGGTTTTTGATTTAATGTTCTCTAGTTACTGACATGATCAATAAAAATTTATTAATTTAACGAGCTCTGTGGATACTAGTGCACCTCTGTCAGAAATGACTTTAACCTAAGTTCTAAAGGAAAAGAACAGCTTTCCTCATAGCTAAAGCCTTTTTCCGAATACCAAGGTGAATCTCTTCCAAAGCCATTTAAATTTACAGTTCTCAAGGCTGCTGTTAGAAACTGGAAATTTTGTACTTAAGTTTTTAAAAAAAAGTCTTTTGTTTTACATGTTTTGGAAAAGTGTTTGCCCTCCAAGTATATTAACCAAATAGGCTGTAGCTTACATATATTCTTTCAGTTTCAGATTTGACTTTGTACTGTTTGGTGATATTGACAATATTTGGAAGCTATTTATTTATGAGCACCAGTCATTTCAAACCCTTATTTCCCTATCTTTACAGCTTGCTTTAGTGACATGGCGGGATTGCTTATTTCGACCTTTAAACAAGCAGGCAAGTATTTTATAATTTTAAAAAGAGTGCTTGATCAGTATTTCTTCAAAAAACTTTAATGGAGAAATATGGTTTAAATGTTTTATTTCAGAATGCAAATTCCTGGTTATACTGGAGCAACAGATATTTTTACCAAGTTCTTGATATTTTGTACAATTTTACAAGTCTCCTTTGTAATACCTGGCAGATGTAATTATGGGGAAACTTAGCTTTCAATTGTCCAATATCCAATTGTCATAATCTTTGGTTCCTGCTCCTCCACAAAGAGCACCCACATACTGCTTTCTCCAAGCAATCTATGATCTGGCAAGAATTTCAGGTGTTTACAGTCTTTTCCCATTTGTTCAGGTTTATTACATAAGATACAAGTAATTTTTTAATGGTGTTATGAATCATATTTACCAGTTAACAATCTCGCTGGGCTTTATTTAAAAAAAACAAGCAACAATATCTTCTCAACCACCTTTGTGGTAAATAAAAAAACATGAACTTAAGGTAATCTCTCAGTGGGAACATGCAGAAACTGCTGAGAGAATACTTTTGCAGTAAGGTCCTGTATGTTGAAAGAACTTATTGTGTATGAAGTGCAGCGTGAGTGGGTGCCCACAAGATACATGCCAACAAAATTTGGCTGCTAGCTGTGTCATAACCTGCCTCTGCTTTCACCACTGCCATCCGGGAATGATCAAACCTTTCTGAATGTATTAACTATGTAAAACTTTTTGTCTTGATAGCAAATTATATAATGTCTTAAATTTGATGATAATAAGATAAGATCTGTATGAGTCACATGTACATTGAAACACACAGTGAAATATATCTTTTGTGTGGAGTGTTCTGGGGCAGCCCACAAGTATCACCACTCTTCTGGTGCCAACAGAGCATGCCCACAAATTCCTAACCAGTTACTAGTTAACAATCTCTCTGGGCTTTATTTAAAAAAAAACAAGCAACAATATCTTGCTTGTGGGAGGAAACCGGAGCACCCAGAGGAAACCCACGCAGACATGGGGAGAACATACAAACTCCTTACAATCAGTGGCCAGAATTGAACCCAGGTCTCTGGCGCTGTAAAGCATTACGCTAACCCGACACTACCATGCCTGCCCCATCAATCATGAAGTCCATATAAATTGCTCAGCTTTTAAAACCATTCCTTTCCATTCATATCAACCACAACCCTGTGCAAATCTGTCACATATTTTAATTGTATGAGCTAAATGTATGTGTAGGGAATTACTCTCTCTTAACTCCATGGATTGGAGTGCAGCCTGCTACTCAATGGTCGATCACTGACAGTAACTTCAGGGCTTCTGCATTTCCCCACAACAGAACTGTCAATTGTATGGTAGCTGTTTTATCATTGCTACTGGTCAGAAATTGATCCAATAGTCATTCCTTCAGATATTTATTTCAGAATTAAATACATTTTAAAATGAACATTTATAAATGTTTATTTAAAAATGTTGAGTTTCTGTTGCAAGAGTATGCATATGTTGCGACAAATATAACCCTTTAATCTGGATCATTTTTAGTTCAGGCATTTTAATGCACATTAGTGGATAAGTGTACAGTGACTCTAGTCTATTGTGAAGTATCTGGATTTCAAATAGGGTTTGAGCTAAGGAAAGTCCTCTCAGTTCTTAATACTGATTGTTGCTGAATCATGATTTCAGGTATAGAGTCTTACCAAACATGATTATATAATTGATGTTACTTTTATGTAATGAAAGATATTGTATGTGTACCTGTATGTGAGGCTAACCCAAAGATCATTACATTTTCCATCAGGTTACAAATGCAGTTCTGAAGTTGATTGAGAAGGAGAGAAATGGTGAAACTATCAACACCAGACTGATTAGTGGAGTGGTTCAGTCATATGGTAATTTTGAACTAGCTGTGCTTACTGTGTTAACTAATATTCCTAGGAGATTTATTAGCAGAATCTTTGCAAACTTTTCAGACTGACTAGTTTTTGTCTCCATTGTATTTATTTTAATCACAGTTGAACTTGGGTTGAATGAAGATGATGCTTTTGCAAAGGGACCCACATTGACCGTGTATAAAGAATCATTTGAATCTCAATTTCTGGCTGACACGGAGAGGTTTTATACAAGGGAAAGCACTGAGTTTCTACAGCAAAATCCTGTAACAGAATACATGAAAAAGGTCAGTAAGCGCAGTAAGATAAATGGATAGTTTTTGAAGCCTTTTTCAAATGTTTGCTGACGTTTGTAAGATGGTGCACATTTGGGTGCCTTTTTAGTAGATATTCTGCTGTCAATGTTTTCCCAGCATTAATTTACTTTAACCCAGGCTTGACTGTATGGTGGTCTATTGTACGCTTTCTCTGTCTCCAGCTCATTTTGCAAACTTTCTTTGCCTCAAGTTCAAGTTTAGTCTTGTCACAGGCATACATGCACAGGGTATAAATGCCATGAAAATTAGTTTTTTGCATCAGCAGCACAGTACATTACAAGAAGAGGACAAACTTAAGTTAACAAAATTAAATCAACATAAATGCATGTGTGCAAAATAAACAACAAAATAGTGCAATATTGATAGAGAGAAGAAAAATATTATCCAAGGTATTGTTAAGAAAAAAAGTCCCCAGGCTTGCACAGAATATATCATGGCTTTTGATAAACAGGATTCCCTTCTGTTATTATATTCCTCTTTATAAAACTCCAGAATGCTTTTTTATGGCTTTGTATATAGAAACATGTTATGGGAATATGGGAATAATAAGTCTGTGAAGGTAATAAAGGCTAAAGCCCGGGAATATTAAGAATTAAGTGACATGGTAGGGGTGTCATTTTGAGTTTTAGTAGGATGTATGGCTCTTAGAACATACAATAAAGTAGGAATAGGCAATATTGTCCCTAGAGCTCACTGTGGCATTCAGTCAAATCATGGCTAATCTACTTTGTCCATAATCTGTTTCTCAGTTATTATTTGGCAATTAATGAGGTAATTGTGAATCAGAATCCTGATGGTTTTGGTTTTGTTTCCCTATTGTAGGGTTAATGATAGTTATAGCTCATGCCACTTTTCTGGCAATGCAGAGTAGAGTTAAAAACAGGAAATTCGAAGTACTCAGCAGGCAAGGCAGTATCTGTGGAGAGGCGGTGTTAATAGTCGAAGCCTTTCATCAGAATTAGGAAAAGTTAGCATGGAACATATTTTAAATTGCAGGGAACTTTTCCTAGCTCTGATGAATGTTCATCAAACTTAAAAAATTAATTATTTCTCTCTCCACGGTTATTGCCTGATCTTTTGAGGTTTTCCAGTGTTTTCTGTTTTTAGTTCAGATTTACAGCATTACAACACGCTAGAAATCAGTAATCCCTGTCTGTACAACTGTTCATGTATACATTTTGTCAATTGGCAGAGGGTTTAAACTCAGGCTTGTACAATTTTGTGTAACACCATGTTTTAAGGAGTTAGTTGTATTCGGGAAGATGACTTTGTCTTTCAGGCAGAGGCTCGATTGTTGGAGGAACAACGTAGAGTACAAGTTTATCTTCATGAAAGTACCCAGGACGAGCTGGCTCGTAAATGCGAACAAGTACTTATTGAGAAACATCTAGAAATTTTTCATACAGAATTCC
>JARFYF010000084.1:45921097-45933788 GCA_030265395.1 Rhina ancylostomus
GTAATGGGTGGGAAGTTCAAGGGAGATATCAGAGGGAGGTTTTTCACCCAGAGAGTGGTTGGTGCATGGAATGTGCTCCCTGAGGTGGTGGTGGAGGCTGATACATTGGTCAAGTTCAAGAGATTGTTAGATAAGCATATGGAAGAATTTAAAATAGAGGGATATGTGGGAGGAAGGGGTTAGAGAGTCTTAGGCGTGGTTTAAAGGTCGGCACAACATGGTGGACCGAAGGGCCTGTATTGTTCTATGTTTCGAAATCTCAGAAGGTCAGGCAGTATCTGTGGAGCAAGAAACACAAAATGAAAGGTCATCAGCCTGAAATGCTGACTGTTTCTTGTTGTACAAATGTTGCCTGACATGCTGAGATTTCTAGCATTTCCAGCATTTCACCTATTTCAGTAAATATATTGCTCTTTTGAATGTATTGTCATTGGGCTTATTAAACCATTTAGCCATGATTATGGACCTCCTAAATCAAATTTACTGTATATCATGCGTGTTGCTGCTATAAATATTGGTGTACCTGCTCCATCAGTATTAGAGGGAAGTCAATCTTTTGTTAGTGTACATCGCCTAATTAATTCCTTTGGATAGTTAAATAGAACTGTCATCTTCCTTGAGTAAATTTATCTACAATTAGAAAATGTGATTTTAATTACGTTGGCACAACATTGTGGGCTGAAGGGCCTGCCCTGTGCTGTACCGTTCTATGTTCTATTACTTTGTGTGTCATATATCACCTTCCCTTGCTGACCATGATACTGCAGATAATCTAATTATCAATTGATTTCACTGGAATTTACTGGCAAGAGTTTTTGAACAGATTGTGCCGGAGTTCTTCACTGGGAATACCTAGTGATGTATAAGTTTCATTATTCTTGGGTTACACAGTTATGGGTATAATTTGAGCTTAAGCAACAGGTAAGATGCTGTTTTCATAGTTGAATTCAGGAACTTTCCTTGCGCAAGGAAACTTTCTTCCTCATAATCCAGCTAGACAAGGATGGTGGTAACAGACCTAAACTGGCAAGGACAAGCATTGTCATCCTTCTGCAAGAGTCTTTGGTAATTTATTCTCTATTAACCCAGGTCAATGGCAACTGAAGGAGTTTGAGTCGTGAACTACGTACTATTGATCATTTCATCCTTGTTGATATTTAATGAGGCATTATAGAGAAAGTTGACCACAGCCAACAGTTCCTCCACAGACACCCCTCCAATCCCTCAATCATCTGGTGACTTGCCCATGCCTAGATTAATGAACTTTTATTACTATTTCCATTCTACGACCTCCCATTGTAAAACAAAGGATTTGTATTAAGTACAGTAAAACTCCATCAATTCAATATGCTCGGGACTTTGGTGATGCTGGACTAGCAGATTTACCAGACTGTTGAATGTTATTCCCATTAATACCCCAACAGATTTTTAATTCACTTTTTTTAGTTGTTACACAGTAGAATAATAAGTTTTCCAGTGAACGAGTACGGGAAACATGGCTGAGGTGAGTTTCAAGGGAGTGCAGGGAACAGACCAGGTGAGTTTCAAGATGGTGCTGGAATCGGAGTCCCGATGCATGAAGGGGAGTGTGGTGCCAAATAGTTAGATAGTACATTATTGGAATTTTACTGTAGATTTTTTTAATGAAACCAGCATTGTGAAAGTATACAGTGTATATGGACTACAGCAGAGGTCACGGTGTTTAATTTTACTGTGAGCATGTACATCCAGATTTACCCATGACATATAAATTTTCATAATTTGAGTTTAATGTATTTTTTCCCTTTTTGTTATGGCTTTTCTGCATGGAATTCTTTTTTGACTTATCTGATAATTACAGTTGAGATAACATGTTCACTAGCTGCTTTACTATCAGCAATCCTGAATCCATTTGGAATGTCACTTTTCATGTGCTTAAACACTTTTGTAGTAATCATTTTGTTCAACTCTTCCTCCACTTTTTTTTTCCCCCTCAGATTGTCAATAATGCTACCATGTGACTAGTTGGAGCAAATGGCCTGTTGCTGTGCTTTAATTTCTGATTATCTATGTTACAAGTGCTAGAAGCTCTTGGATTCCTAAAACTGAGGCCATCCATTCAGCTGGCTATTCTGTTGTTTCACCATTTCCACTGTGATCGTGCAAGGGTCACATATCATATGTGGAAAGAACTGGGAGAATGAGTTGGCAAGGTTGAAATTTTTGCCTGAATTTGAGAATATTGCAAATTTAATTCCTGTCCATTTAGTAGGATATTCAACTTCAGACAAACTGTTCCTACGTTGTTTGACCTGCACTTTGCATTTTCTTGCAGCTTCCATACAAGTTTATTTATTAGAATTGTTGTATTGTAAAATGTTTTGGAATTGACTCTAAAGAACAGTATAGTGGCCACATGAGGCTACTAAAGCATGAATATTTTAAAATTAATTATAAATTCATTGTCTGTTGTAACTTTTGATCTTGAAGGATCTGCTAATATGAACGAGGGATGATGATAACAAACTAGAATTGCATGCTCAGGCAAGAGCAGTTATTTAAAGGGCACAAGTAGTTAATTAGATGATTTTGAATGTTCAGTTTTACATTATTTTAAATAATAATTCTTGTAGAACATCCAAAGTTGTTGTTGATTTTTGTTTTGCAATTTCAAAAGTAGAGCACTAAAGGCAAGATTGACGAGATTTTGCATGGATAAGGCCATGAAGGATGAGTATTAAATTTGAAATGGATTGAGAGTGGATCCAGGTGAAGCAAGTCCTGGAGAGCTGTGTAACAAAGAGGGGTGTTGGAGGAAGATTACAAGATTAACCAATGATGATATTGCAGCCAGAACCCTACCTGTTGCTTATGATGTTAAGTGTTGATTCAATGCCATGGGGGTGTGAAAATTAGATTGGAGTGATGAAATGGTTCAGGGATGTGACAAAACTAGATAAAGGTTCCATAAATTGCATTTCTCTCTTGTCATGACCATTTAGCACAATCTTCACCCAATGTCTCAGAATAGGAGTAATTTGGAATACTTATAATTTGCAGAATCCATGCAGAAAATTTGGTAATTGCTTGGTCAAATGATTTTCTTCCTTGTTCTTAAATGTACATGTGGTGGGTTGTCATAGGTCTTTGTAAGTCATTAGTTGTTCATTTGATAATTTTGGTCCTAGGGAACTTGATCAGTGAGCAAAAATCTATTCCCATCTCCCCAGCTAATCAATTTATTTGGAAATGGACATCTGACCTAAATATCAAGGTATGACTTCTTACTGATCCTTTTGGCAAAACATCAGGTTGAATATTATTTCATTTTCTGAACCTTTGGTATTTTTGTAATGTTTTGTTGAGGTGGCCATACATTTTTGACTTTCACTTCTTGACCCGCACCATCTGTCAAATTTTCTTTAAAAGGCTGCTGTTAACCAGACTTGATCCTGACTTGATGATCTTCCTGCATCATTATTTTTAATATTTTGAAGTGTTCTGATGTGGTGTTAGTTGAGAAGCTGAGATATTTTTGCAGGACAAATGGCTGAGAATTTTTTGTCAAAAACTGCTACTGTTTACTTGCATTTTGAACCGTGTCTAAAATCAGGATATTTTGATAATGATTCGGAAATAAGAAGAAGCAATTGATAAAATAGAACGAGTTGATTATAGTTAATAGTTTGATTTAGAACAACAGTGGCAGAGCATTCATTAAGCAATAAACTAATAGATTAGAATGATGGCTTTACGTGGGAAAGGTTATGGGGTTGTTATTCCTAATATCACAAAGCTACTGATGTCAAAAAAAGTGATTCCTGGTTTTATCTGTGGCAATCTCAGTTCATTTCTGTACTTGGTGAAATGGTTCTGTCATTCCTGCCTTCTTGCCTTCAAAGGGCAAGGAATGGGACCTGAAAGTGATGGAAGAGATTAGGGACTTGTTAATTGGCACCTACAAAAGGGGCGTCACAGCTCCAACGACCTGGGTTCAATTCTGACTTCTGGTCATGTCTGTGTGGAGTTTGCACCTTGTCCCTGTGACTGCCTGGTTTCCTCCCACATCCCAGTGACATGTGGGTTGGTAGGTTAATTGTCCCTGGTGGTAGGTGAGTGGTAAAATCTGGGGAGACAATAAAATAGTATTAGGATTAATAAAATGAAAATCGATGATCTCAAGAGCCTGTTTCTGTGCTGTATGATTCTGTGACTCCATGAAATATGAATGCTGGTTTGTTATTCTCACATAAATAGTCATTCTTTGCATCTGATCCAGATTCCTTTGTGTGTGGGATATCCAGCAGCAGTTATTTGGACATGTAGGGATAAAAGTTAGTATGCTTTGCCATTTTTTTTGGATGTGAGCCAGGCATGTGTGTATATAACTAATTTCTGCACTGAATCTGTACAGCAGCATATTTAATCCCATTCATACAAATAGGTATCAGTTCTGTCCATTTTATCCATGCCACTTGGCAGGCTGAAATCAACTTGAGATCGATTTCAATAGGTAAGGAAAGGTACCATGCCTATCTGAAGACCACTGGGAAATGTGTATAAATACCAGGAGCATGTGGCATTCATGCTACAGCTAAATTTTCCAGTTCTACATTGGCCCTTAAAGGGATATCTTGAACCTATATAAGAAGTAGTAGGTAATATTTTTAAACTTGTCCCTTAATGGAAATTTGAAGAGTAGAAGTATTACCCAGAGCCTTCAGAGCTCACAGCTGCACAATGACAAACACTTACTTTTATATAAAGTCATTTATGGTCCTGTTACGAGATTTTATAGAAGTGGGAAAGAGATTAAATAGCAGGACTGCGGAGGTGGTAATCTCAGGATTTCTGCCAGTGCCAACTGCTTAAAAAGTACAGGAAGATACAGCAAATCAATGTGCAGGTGGAGAGTTGGGGCTTTAGCTTGCTGTGAGGCATTGGGACCACCTCTGGGCCAGACGTGACCTATACATATTGAATGGCTTGCACCTCAACAAGGCTAGGACCATTATCTCAGCAGCAGGGTTTGATGCATTTATTAAGGAGAGTTTAAAATAGCTTGGCAGAAATATGGGAACCTTAAAATAATTCCAGAAGTAAAGAAGCAAAGCAGGAAACAGAAGTTACAAATGCTGTAAGCAAAATAAGTAGGTGGAGAAACAAAGGCAAGTAGCAAATGCGATCAAAGTACTGAAAAAGTGTTGAAAGGACAAAAATAAAGGTTATCTAAATGCACACAGCATTTACAACTAGGTAGATGAATGAACATTTCAAATCACATTTAATTGATATGACTAATTGTCATTACTGAACCATGGTTCTAGAGTGACCGATGATGAGAGTTGAATGTTCAAGGCTATTGGACGTGTAGGCGTAGTGAAAAATAATCTTGGCTCACCAGATCATGATGTGGAACCAGAACCAGTCTGGTAGAGCAAAGAAACAAAGGGCAAAAAAACAACAGTGGAAGCTGAATGTAGGCCACTGAAAAGAAGGTGGAATATTGGGCATGACATAAATTAGGAAATTGGAGAAACGGTACATGTACACCAATCAAAGGAGACGTTAATATGTGCACAGACTGGTCAAGTCAAATTAGCAGACAAATTCATAAGAGAGGGCAACTAACAAGAAGACTATTTCAGATCTTGTATTATGCAGTGAGGAAGGGTTAATTTAAAAAAGCCAGTTGTGAAGAGGTCTTTGAATAAGAGTGACCAAAAAGAAAGAATTTACAGTTTGAAAATGATGTTCATTCTGAAACTAGGTTCTTAAATCTATTAAGGAAACTGATGTATAAGGGGTGAGTTGGCTCTGGTTGATTGGGAAACTATATCAAGTTATCTGATGGTGGACAGGAAAGGGCCAACATTTTAAGTAATACATGATTTACAAAACAAATATTGCTTAGCACACAAAAAAATTAACAATAAAAATGGTCTATTGGTGACGGACAGGAGAAATTAAAGACAGTATTCAATCAAAAGAAGTTTATAAAGTTGCTGGGTATAGCAGTAGGTCTGTGAATTGGGTGTATTTTGTAACCTAGCAAAGGATGAACAACAAATTGATTAAGAAAGGCAAGGTGAACAAAAATGGATGTGGGTAAAAAGGAAGACGAGTGAGGGGAGGTGTTGATACCTACCATAGATGGGTGAATTTATAATGGGAAATACAGAAATGCCAATAAAATTAATACTTCATGTCTGTTTTCATGAAAAAGATAAAAATACACACTAGATATACTAGAGAACCTGGGGGTTGAGGGAGAATAGGAAACTGAAGAAAATTATTAGTAAAATAATACCAGAGAAGCTGGTGACTTTGAAAGCTAGTAGGTCCCAAGGATCTGATTATGTATATCCCACAATGTTGATGGAAGTGGATATAGAGTTACTGGACATAAGTAGGGGAGTGATAGATGGAATATGAGTAATTCTGATATGGTGAGACCAAATGAGTTAATGTAGCAGTTGTGCTTCTTTGTTTATGCATAGTGTTGCTAAGAGCACAGCTCTGGGGCATGCCCAGCAGGTCAGTATATTAATAGAAGAAAGAAGCACTGAGCCAAAAGAATAAAGGACAGAAATGGACAGTTCAAATATAGACAAAGAAAGAGTGTGTTACTTGGAGAAGCTGGGGAGTGCAATATTGAGTCTGAAAGGCTGCAGTGTGCCCAGATGGGGTATTCCTCAAGCTTGGCTTGGACCCTATTTTAACAGTGCAGAAGGTCACAGAAAAAGGTCAGAGTCGGAGTGATATAGGACGACAGCTGGAAGTTCAGCATTTCCTCTGCAGACCGAACACTATTGCCCAATCTGCACTTGTTTTCTCCAGTGTAAAAGAAGTCACATTGTGAACACCAGGTGCAGTACACTCGGTTGGAAAAAATGCAAGTGAATCGTTGCTTCACCTGGAAAAACTCTTTGGGTCAAATGGTCACAGCCAAATGTAACTAAAGGAACAGAGTTTCCTTGGAAGTTTGTACAGTTGACAGAGTTTGACAGGGATGAAGCCATGGATTTGACAGCAAGAATAAGTGTTTTAAAATGAAGAATTGTTCAACCAGGCCAGCAAACAAAAGGATGTAAGGTGAATGGGATTTGTACAGTTACAATAGCGGGAGCCTCTGTGATTGGTTAAGCATTAGGTGAGCTGAGGCAGGATCAGAATCCAACAGTGTTTTAGAGCAGGAAGTAGGTGATTATAGTATGGATATGTGAACTGAACTTTGTCTAATTTAATTTCAGATGGTTGCTAGGAAGTGAGATGGAGTCTGTGGTTGGAAATGAAGTTTGTGGTGGAAACTGAGTTGGGTGGCTGTGCTTGGCCCAGTATTTTAGGTGGAAGAAGTTTTCTACCTGGATGAGTAATCCATATGGAGTTACTTCGGTCATTTATTGTGACGACGTGGAGCTGTTTGCTGTCACAAATATGTGGCAACTAACAATGTCATGAGGAATGGGAGGGTATTAGGAATATATCTTTGGGGAACACCAAAGATATCAACGTGCGATTGGGAAGAGAAGCATTGCAGTTAATCCTCTGGCTACAACTGGGTAGCTAAGAATGAAGCAGGCAATCACAGATGCGATCAGCTGGTTTATGCTGCTGAGGCATTTGAGGAGGAGGATGTAATCAACATTGTGACAGACAATTTATCCCTGCAGCCTTTTAACAATCACATAGAATGTTATTAGTGATTTTGATCAGGTTTTGAAGTTGTGGCAGAGGTATTAACATGGTGGGAGATTCAAACAAGGAAATCTGGGAAAGTAGGGCATGAACTTGAGATGTCACAGTATCTTGGGAAGGGAAGCTGGAGATAGGATGATAATTTGTGAAAACAAGGGACAAATGACTTAGGACAGGGCTGGGATGTAGACTTCATGGAGAGAGGTGAGATAACAGATTTGAAGAAAAAAGAAAGAACTACTAACAATATCAGCCAATGAGGAGTCAAAAAAGGAAAGGGAAGGTGGACCATGAGGTAGGTATCATGATCAAAATGAGCTCAGGGAACTTGGGAAGATTGCAAAGAAAGTAAGAGCACGATCAGAGCGAAAACCTGCAGAGTTTGGCTCAGTGAGCATGAGGAGGGGAACAGGGACAACTCCTATCTTGTATTTTGTCCTCGTATATCAGATACATCTTTCCATACTGAGGGAGACTATTCATTCTTGGTGTCTCTGTTTTGCATTCATGTACAGATGATAAGAATCTTCCACTATTTGTTCAATCATTCTGTTATTGGTTGCTTGTTGCTTTGCAGGAAATGCTTGGTCCTAAGTCCAGTCTACCATACCCTTTTCTCCATTCTGCTACCTCTGCTAGACCACCACTTCTCCTCTCTCTAAGAAGTTCTCTACATCCATTCCCTGTTCTTCTATTCCCACCCCTCCTGCTACTACCATTTGATCTCTCAATCTCAAGTCTCCCTTCTGAGTCGTTATAGCTGCTGAAACAAACATTTCAAACGTGTAGTTTCTCTGGTCTTGTACAGAAGCCCAGAAGATGTGGCACGGCAGTTAGTTGTATCACCTCACAGCTCCAGCGGCCTGTTTTCAATCCTGATCTCTGGTGCCTTTTGCACGAAGTGTATATGTTCTCCTTAATACCTCAGATGCTCCCGTTTCTCTCATATCCCGAAGGCATGTAAGGTAGTAGCTTAATTGGCCACTGTAAATTGCCCCAGTTTTAGATAGATGGCAGGAGAATCATGGGCTGTTGATGGTATGAGAGAAGGGAATAGGTTATAGGGAAATAACTGGGGAAATGGGATTGATGCTCTTGGAGCACAGCATTGACTTGATGGGCTGAATGGCTTCCTGTTTTATATAAAAAAGGAAAGTGAAATAACTGAATGGATTGTTTGTAACTGTGTCATGGACATTAAGTTTGAAATTCCTGTTATGTAAATGGTTTCATTCTTTTTATTGTACTATTTACTTTCTGGCTGTATTGCTTGCTTTGAAATCCTGGAGTTGACATTTCATTTACAGAATTTTCAGCCACTGTAGAACTTTCAGCATGTATTTTTGCCAGAAATTTTACAGCCAGAAGGATAATACCAAGTTTATTGAAACGTGTTTCTTTTGTTGCATTGTAAACTTTTATTTGTTTTATTCAGTCAACTGAACACAGTTTTACAGCAGTTCAATGCCTTTGAATTAGTTTACGGCACAACCACTCTTTATAAAGTTCCACCAGATTCTGTATTGAGTATTAAAAGTTTTGAAATGTGGGAAGGAGGAGGTGGGTCACTGGTGAAGAGGTAGTGGAAATCATGCAATTGGCAAGGCAGTTACTTGTCTGGATCTTCAAAATAAATACTCAGAATTGAATTTACTTTTGTATTCAAAGGCATCTACATTCCAGATGGCAATCCTACTTCAGTATAACACGGAGGATGCCTATACTGTTCAACAATTGACGGACAGCACTCAAATCAAAATGGTGAGAAGACGTTTGACACCTTTGGGGATAATGTCAGTAGAAAGTTAGTTAAGTTGTTTCTTGATGATAATCTGCAGTGAAATTTAAGTTTTTTAGTTTAGCTGGCTTTTTCCTGTCTCATTTTGTTCACTGTGCAGGGGACAGTGTCTTGAAGTTTGCAATTTTACTCATTTTTTTAAAAATGTTGATTTCAGGACATACTGGTACAGGTTTTACAAATACTCTTAAAGTCCAAACTACTGGTAAGTGCTTATTTATTATTTAGAGAGCACAGTCATTTAACACTAAAATACATGATTCATCTTAATTACCAAATTTTTTTAAACTTAGGTTTTGGAAGATGAAAATGCTAATGTGGATGAAGTAGAAATGAAGCCTGACACATTGATCAAACTGTACTTGGGGTACAAAAAGTAAGTGATGAAGAAGTTGTGAAAATCAGAGCTGTTGAGCTGCTTTTTTTTTTAGGTATTCCTAAACTGAACTGTTTCTTGCAGTAAAAAGCTGAGGGTAAACATCAATGTGCCGATGAAGACTGAACAAAAGCAAGAACAGGAGACAACACACAAAAACATCGAAGAAGATAGGAAGCTGTTGATTCAGGTAGGTCCTTTCTTAAAAAAATTATTGTTCTGTGCATTTTGTTTTTTTTGGGCATTTTGTAATCAACCCCAATTAGCAGCAGGCATTTATCTTTAACATTTTAGTTGTATGATTTCTAGAAAAAGATGAGTTATGAATTATTTAGACAAATTATGGAAATGCCTTTATTGTTAGCTTCTGTCAGGACCAAACAAAGTCCTATCTGCTTCTTCAATCTTGTTGCCCTTTTTGTATGGCAGTGGTTATATAAATTTCATTCCTCCTGTTATTCACACGCCATAAATTTGAGTTCTTCCAAAACCAAGTATCTGGACAAGTACTTGAATTTCAAGGCATCGTAGGCTACAGAACAGGTACTGGTAAATGGAATTGGTGTAAATAGGTTTTGAAGGTCTTTATAAACATAGTTAGTCGACAGGTCTGTTTCTCTGCTGTCTGACCCTGTTTACTGTTCTTATGCTTCCTCGCACTAAGTCTCCCTTGTTGACCCATGCTGATTCTTGATCTCACATCGCCTCCATTTTAAAATTCTCATTCTCATTTCTAAATCCTACATGTCCTTGCCCCTATCTTGCTTTCACTATGAAACTCTCTGAGTGCTTTACTTCTGGCCTGGCACACTTCTTTGATTTTAATCTGTCCACTACTGGCTATTCTGCCTTGTCTCTGGAATTCCTTTCCGTGAGCTTCCCTGTTTCTTTCTTGGATTTTAGGGGAATCAAGGGATATAGCGTTTGTGCAGAAAAGTGGTCCCGAGGTGAAGGATCAGCCATAATTTTATCAAATGGTGGAGCAGGCACATATGGCCAAACTGCTCCCTCTTGTTTCTTGTGTTCTTTGACATTCTTTAAAGCATTACCAACCCTTCATGCATCCATGCTGCTTTCTTCAACTTTGTTTGTAAGGTTACGTACAAAATCTTGGTTGTATAGTAAGAGCTGTTGTAGTATTTGGAATCTGAAGTTTTCTTAACAGGAAAAGAGTGTAAAAGCAGAGAGGTTTTGTTAAACCTTTTTAAATATCTAGAATTTACACAGCAGTTCAGGCTGCATCTGGAGGGAGAAAAATGATCATGGCAAGGGAGCCGCCTTTAGCATTTCATGTACAGGTAAGACGAGTGAGAAGGTTGAATTCAAAGCATTAGGAAGACCTATATTTTTAAAGAGCCTTGGTCAGACCACAGTGAATGTGCCATCTACAATTCTGGTTGACTAATCTAAAAGGGATATACTTAAAGATGTGACACAGGTTCACTAGTTTGATTCCTGGTATGAGTGAGCTGCCTATATAGAGAGACTTAATAGAATGTCCCTTATTCCCTGGAATTCAGAAGGAAATGGTCTCATGGAAACGTATGGAAGAATTAGTGGGGTTTGTGAGGGGAAAATGAGTTTGTTTGCTCTGGTAAAGGTGGGCTGCCTAGGCTTGATCAACTCCAGATAAGGGATTGTCCATTTAGGAGTGAAGTGAGCATTTTGAGAATCCTTGTAATTCTATGCTTTAAAGAGCTCTTAAATATTTATAATTGGATCATTCATTACAAAGCCAGCAATATTGGGGACAAATGTCTTCCTTTTGTGCTGTACCATTGTACAGTTCCAATTTGCACCAATAAATCTTGCAACAAGTAGTTATAATCCCTTTCCTTGATATTCTCGTTATCCCCAAGGCTGCAATTGTACGAATAATGAAGATGAGAAAAGTTTTGAAACATCAGCAGTTACTGGCAGAAGTACTGAACCAACTCTCCTCCAGATTTAAACCCAGGGTCCCTGTTATTAAGGTACGTTCTTCAAATATTTTCATTTCATCCAATCTGATCAAATAAAATCTGGCATTAAAGTATGCATGTTGGGGGAAATGGGAAGATGGTTTTATCATTCCTGTTAAGTTTTGTAAATGGTTAAAATTGTTAAGATTACTTCACAAACATTGGAAATTACTTATGCATAGTTAGATATTGAGTTATGTTAAAATAAATATCTTCCAAAATCTAATATTTTCTGAAGTCACAAACTGCATGATGGATGCGAATTGTTACTTTGCATAAAAACTGAGTAACAAAATGGCAAATATTGCAAATGAAGCCAACTTTGAAAATAATATTGTCCCTAGACATGACTTAGGAATTTGCTTTTAACCACTGTCTAGTTGTTCCTTGTGCCTTGAGATGTTAAATACCATTATTAAAGTTTTACAGTAAATGAGGATAAATTGGATCATATAAGATCCTGAGCTGATCAAAGGATCCCACTCACAGTTATATTAAGCCTTGTGTCTGCTACGAATTTTTGCAGTGTTGCAAATTTTGCATTTTGCTGATTATTCCCTATGGACTAATTTCAAAATAAGACTATGAACTGGTCAATGCTTGCAGCTGAGGGATGTTTTAAGCCCAAATTAATGCTGCCACATTGACAGGAATTTGGAGCAGAAAACTGGAAAAACAGTTTAGAAATCAGTTTTTTGAATTCCAAAGATGGAATAAATCAAAAGCAAGTAAAGCTCAAAAACAGCAGATGTGGGAAGTTTGGAAAAGAGAGAAAAATGCTAGAAACATTCAGCAGGTCCACAGCAATCCCTGGACAGAGAGTTAACATTTCAGGTTGAAGACCTGGAGTTGTACAAGTGTCCATCTTGACTTTAGGTT
>JARFYF010000084.1:46113361-46127092 GCA_030265395.1 Rhina ancylostomus
TGCAAGATTCTAACTTGGAACTTTATGTTTGTATGTAATGAGGTTTCCAGAACTGGAGTCTCAGCAGGTTAAGAATAACTATGGACAAGAATCTTTGATTTACGAATCAGTACAATTATCATAGTTCTGATATATGTAAACTTGTGTTCAGTGGGCTGGAGATGTTTCTCAGAAGATTTTTCTTAATTACTTCTAGTTTTATTCTATTTAAGCTTCCAGTGGAATAAATAACTGTAGGGACCAGGAGTGATATTTGTAGAAGTTACCATGTTGGGACTAGAAAGGATTGATGGACTTGCTAATCATTTCTGGTATTGTGTTACATATTTGTGTGAATATTGGTAATTAATACCATTGTTTTGGGTACATAGCTATAAAAGATCCAAAAAAAAATTTGGTCCAGGGTGTAAAACATCTATGTTTGGAGTAGGAACACAGTTATTAAGTGGGGGAATGGAATTTCCGATTAAAGTTGGATTGCTAAAATTATTCAACATGACTTTTCATTTTTTGCCAGAGGTATCAACCAGTAGGGATACTTTGTGAACTGAGTAATGAACAGCAGACTCCAAAAACCCTTAAATAGTAACAGAGTTTGAAATTTTCATATTTCTAGACTGAACTTTATTCAGAAGTACTCATTTGGTAAAATATTTCTTTGTGAAACATAGCCTTATGCTGCAGAAAGTGCAATACAGCATTTGTTTCACATGTGACCTTTTTGAGTTCCTTTCTGGTCTGTTTTGCTCCACATTGCAAAAATAAACAAAATACTCAGTAGTGTACCCAAATTCAATTGGTGGCGGTATGCTTGTGTAAGTTTTGATTATGTCTATAACAAAGCCTTAACTGAAAAATTGGACATTGGAGTCACAAGCGAGACTATAGATGCTGGAAATCTGGAGCTGGAGGGCCTCAGCGGGTCAGGAAGCATCTGTGGAGGGAAATGAACAGTTGATGTTTCAGGCCACGACTCTTCCTCGGGACTGGAAAGAAAGAGGGGCGCCAGTATAAAAGGGTGAAGACACAGGAGCAAGAGCTGGTGGGTGATAGGTGAATCTAGGTGAGGGGGGATGATAGGCAGGTGGGGGAGAGGGGAGTGGGAATGATGTAAGTAGCTGGGAGATGATAGGTGGGAGTGACAAAGGGTTGAAGAAGATGGAATCTGATGTTGGACATTGGCTTGCACCTACTGAGAGAGAAGCCAGACCCAGAGAGATGAGATATATATTTTGATAGGCTCCATGGTGTGTATGATTTTGGAGATATTAATTTATTGTACAGATACCTTTACAACATACGAGTTTGAGCTTGCCCAAGTCACATACAAATTGAACAATTATTGCAATTAGATTCACTGCCAACTTTTAAAACTGGAATGGTCCCCACCTATACCAGAGTTTTCACTGAAATAAAATAGGAGCATGAGAAATTCCAGAACTCAGATGACTGAAGAAGGCTTTTTAAAAGGAAATTGCATATTAGGTTTCTGGGGGGAAAAAATGGAAATTGCAGTTAAGATTTGCTGCAGTTTGCTCATGTTTTTAATTGGGCATTTTGATTGTCCTTTTCTCTCACCCCTGTACTCATTCCTCCTTCTCCTCTGCCATTCTCTTTCCCTACCACTGCTTATGTCCCATCCACCTGTATTTTATTATTGTTGGCTGCTCAAAATGGGGATTCTCTAGAGGGATCTTATTACAATGGATAAGGTACATGAAATACAGGTTCCGATTTGCCTACGTTTGCATCCACATTGCGACCTGTATTTTTAGATTCTGGTGCACTCACACAGAGAGGTTAATGTTTCATCTTAAAGTCACTTGAAATGAAAATCAAAAGAGTTATAATAAGCATCTGATTTCATATTGCCTGGTTTACAATATGACCCAAGAGCAAAATTACCTTGAGCAGAGTTGGAAGAGGCAGCCAAAGAGAATACTAATTATGTGTCAGAATATTTACATATGGGAGAAAGATTTTAATCCCAACAGGATTTATTTAGGAATTACTTGGATAATTTTAGGGAATGTGATTTTTAAAGCCAGGGTAATCTAATGGAAGATTGAACATCCTTCTCCATTACACAAATGAAGAACATGATCCATTCCAAATTAGATACTGCACAGCCTGAAAACTAAATGCAAAGACATAGGGGCCATAGCTACCAATTTTTCCCACATTATAGAATCATAGAGTCAGAGTTGTTCAGCATAGAAACAGGCCTTACGGCGCACCGTGTTTATGCCGTCCATCATGCCTATCTAGACTTGCCTCACGTGCATGCATTAATTCCAGATTCCTCTATGCCTTGCTCATATCCAGTAATGCACCTTTATATTTTTCAAAAGCATAATTAAGAAAGAAATATGATCTTTTAGGTTATAGTTGTATTTTTGCTGGAATGAATGATGGCAAATCTCTTGCAAGGCACTTAGTAAGTAAGAGAAAATGTCAGTTCTGCATCCTAGCAACAGCTTGAAAATTTCTTCCAGTTTAATGTTCCAATTTTCTCTATGATATTTAGAGACATAGATTTGTGCAGCATAGAAGTAGGCCCTTCGGCCAACCGCACCTAGGCCGACCATCGAGCCTATCTATACTAATCCCACTTACCTGCATTAATTCCATATCCCTCTATGCCTTGCTCATTGAAGTACCTGTCCAGGTGCCTCTCAAATGTTGATACTGTTCCTGCATCTACTACCTTCTCTGGCAGCATTTCAGATACCAGGCCTCTTTATGTGAAAAATTCACCCCTTAGATCCACTGTAAATGTCCTCCCTCTCACCTTAAATCTAAGCCCTCTAGTTTCAGTCACCCTTACCATGGGGAAACAGACTCTAGCTATCTACCCTATCTTCTCATAATTTTATATACCTCTATCATGTTACCTCTCAACTTGCTTTGCTCCAGGGAAAACAGCCCCAGCCTATCAATCTTTCCTTCTGACTCAAGCCCTCCAGACAATATGAATCTCTTCTGCACCCTCTGTACCTTAATCAGGTTTTTCCTATAATGTGGCAACCAAAACTGCACACAGTATTTCAAGTGCAGCCTAACCAATGTTTTGTACGAGTAACATGCAATAATTATCAAGTAACATATATCAGCTCTAAGAATAAGAAAAATAAATCACTTTTGTATTTCAAAAACCAGTCACATGATTCATTAGATAACATTTTAAAGACATTTCATATGTTATTCAAAAAATCAGAATCAAGTTAAGAATTTTTTAGCTGATGGTGGGACAGCTAAATTCATTGGTAAGCTTCAAGTTCATACGGAATCTAGACTTTTCAAGGGTTGAGGCAGACAGCACTTTTGTGTCAGTTGTGTCTACAAAGACGCATGCTCTTGGCAGCTGATCAGGCTGTGGTTTCTCAGTAACTTCCAGTTTTCTACACAGCATGAGTCTGCAGAAATTTAAGTGAGTCTGTACCCTGTGACTATCCAGATTATTTGGATTAATATTCTTGTGCTTTTAAAAATAAAACCTTCTGCCATTTGCAATTGAAGTGCTGCTTTCCCCATTGTTCCCATTCAGATTTGCCCTGTATCATTGTTTTTCTAGAAGGAGAAGAATGTACCTCTTATGGGTTCCCCTCCAAATTGAAAAACAAGGTGGAATTTTGTTTGGCACTTTACATCCACCAGCTCCCTTCGTAACGTGCACAGATACTTTGTGGAGATGTTAGATTTACAGTGTTCTCCTATCCTAGATGGTACACAGCTAGTGACATTCAAGACCATGCTATCAATACCATGTTAACTAATCAAGTGCATTTTTCAGGGTGTGAGCCAGCATTCATTGCCTGACCCTGATAGCCCTTGTGATAATGGTGAGCTATTTCTGCAATTCCTGCAGTGATTTTCATGAAGGTATTCCCACAATGCTGTTGGATAGGGAACTGCAGGATTAAAACCCAGCAATGATGAAGGAACAATGATTAATTTGCAGTTCAGTATGATGTACAACTTGGAGGGGAACCTATAGCTGGCATACTCTTCTCCATCTTGATGGTAGAAATTGGCTGTTTGGGAGGTGCTGTTGGAGTAGCCTTGGCGAGTAACTCCAGTGCATTTTGTAGAAGGTAGACATAGTAGTCAAGGTGTGCAGATGGTGAAGGACGTGAATGTTTAGGGCAGTAGATTAGGTGCGGGATAGGCAGCTGTTCTATCCTGGGCCGAGCTGTTTGAGAGTTCTTGGTGGAGAGGCTTCCATCAGTCCTCTGACTTGTGCTTTGTAGCTGGTGGGAAGGTGTTGGGGTATCAGGATGTCAGTCTCTGATGCCTTCTTTGTAGTCATTATATTTATATCGTTGGGTACCTGCTGAATGGTAACATCGTCAGAACATTGATGTCCGGGCACTTGATGATGATAATGCCATTGAATAGCAAGAATAGATGGTTAGCCTCTCGCTTGTTGGAGGTGGTTGTTGTCTGGCAAGTCTGTGGCATGAATATTACTCGCCACTCACCTGGCCATGCCTGAAGGTTGTCAGGGCCTTGCTGCATGCAGGCAGGGACTGCTTCATTTCCTGAGGAGTTGTGAATGGAATTCAACATCATGCAATCACCAATGAGCGTTGGCACTCCTGACCTAATAATGATAGAAAGATCATTGGTAAAGCAGCTGAAGATGCTACCACCTAAGACATTGCCCTGAGAAACTACTGCAGTCGTGTCCTGGGGTGGAATGATAGACCTCCAATAACTACAATCATCTTCCTTTGTAAGTATGTCTCCAACCATTGGCTTATTTTCCCTCTGATGCACATGGCCACCAGTTTTACCAGGGCTCTTTAGGGGTGCCACAATGGTGCAGCTGCTACCTCAGAGCTCCAGAGTCCTGGGTTTAATCCTGATCTTTGGTATTGGTTGTGTGGTGTTTGCACATTGTTCCCGTGGCTGTGTATGTTTTCTTCAGCTGCTCCAGTTTGCTCCCATGTCTCAAAGGCATTTGGATTAGTACAGTAATTGGTCACTGTAATTTGCCCCTCGTGTGTAGGTGAGTGGGTAGAATTTGGGGGGGAGCTGATGGGATTGTGGAAGGGATTAGTGTGGGATGAGTGTAAATGGGAGCTTGAGGGGTTGGCTGGACTTGTTGGGATAAAGTGCCCGACTTGTTGCTGTATGACTAAGTCATATAGCACAGAAACAGGCCCTTCGGCCCAACTTGTCCACACCCACCAAGGTGCTCCCTAAACTAGTCCCATTTGCCTGTGTTTGGCCCATATCCCCCTAAACCTTTCCTATCCATACCCTTATCCAAATGTTTTTTAAATGTATCTAAAAAGTAGGATTTGTCCTGCTTTATTGTGAACCAGATGTACCTGTGCCATTTTCCACATTACCAGGTTGCTGCTGGTGTTGTAGCTGTACTAGAATAACTTGGCTAGAGGTGTGGTTAGTTCTGGATTGTAGGTCTTCAGTATTATAGATGGGATATTTTCTGGTCCCACAGTCTTTGCTGTACCCAGTGCTCACTGTCATTTCTTGATATCATGTGAAGTGAATCGAATTAGCAGGAAATTGGCTTCTATGGTGGTGGGGATCTCTAGAGGAAGTCAAGATGGATCACCTGGCTAGCACTTCTGCTGAGCTTGTCTTCACTCTCAAGTTAACTTTCTGGTGTGTCTGTCCTGCTGGTGGAACAGGACTTACCCAGAGATAGGGTTATAGAATCATGGAGTTATACAGCACAGAAACAAGCTGTGCTGACCATGGTGCCTTGCTGAGCTGGTTCCCTTTGCCTGCATTTCCCTTGCTTCCCACAATGTCCTGGAATACACTTGGTCAGGTATTGAGGATTTATTTCCCTTTATGCGCTTCAAGACCGCCAACACCTTGTTTGTAATACTGGTATGTTGCAGGACATCACTGTTCTCTTCCCTGAATTCCCTAGCTTCCATGAGCTTCTGCATGATAAATACAGATGAGAAGTAGTCATTTAAGACCTTGCCCATCTCCTGTGACTCCACACAGAGAGAATCGCATTGATCCTTGATGATTCCTATTCTCTTCCAAGTTACCCTTTTGCTTTTAATATACTTACAGAATCTCAGAATTCTTCTTTACCGTATCTGCCAATTTGTGATGGAGGGGGAGTCCGTAAGGTGATCAGGTTACTTGCCTGACTGGCCAGTGAAGTAACTCTCCCAACTTAGACCTCAGTCCCCAGATGGTGACGAAGAATACTTTGCAAGATTGACTGTGCTGGGAGCAACTTGACTGGGTCTGAATTCAGTGCCTAGATTGATGCTGGGTGGTCTTTCTGGTTTTAACTTGTGCTGTTTCAACACAACAGTCATGATGTAACTGAATATCTTGCTGGGTCATTTTAAAGGATAATTAGGAGTCAATCTCATTATTGTGGGTCTGGAGCCATTTTTGGGTGTGACAGAAATCCCAAGAGTCTAAGAACCCATTGATGACCTTTTCTACTCTCATGCTGAATTCCGTGGGCTTTGCATGTAGGAGGTAATCTACTTTCCATGTATAATTTCTCAGTGGTAAAATCATCAGATGTTGTAGTCAGGTTAGTCTGCTGAAAGTCAAATGTGCTGAAGTTTGGGAGGGCATGAGTTTTGCTTAATTTATGTGATGACAAAAAGGTTGCAGAGATAATGTTAAAGAGTGGGGGAAAGAGATTAACTGGATTATTTGTCAAAAAAACCCGTGGCTTTCTTCTGTGCAGTGCTTTTCTGTGATTCTAAGACCTTTGCCTCCGAAATTCAAAACCTGTGAATGCACATTATCCAGCTCTGGAATGGAATAGATGGCTGGTGGTTTCGGTGAAACTGTTCCTTGGGGTAAATTTTACCCTTCAAAAAACAGAGGAAAAATTGTAATTAGAAGTATATTGTAAATTTCCTAATGGCAAATGCGCTGTGCGGATTGGCTCATAACCTTTCAGATTCATTTATCTGTTATGATGAGTGAGTCAATTTTAGCACAAACAGGAGTGGGACATCCATTATTGACATCTGAGCCTTATTCCAGGGAAACAAAATTTAAAATCTTGATGGGATTCCTGTTTCTGATTTTTTTTTTTCCCTGACTAATTTGTATTGTAAAATTTCTAAATTTCAGGCAAGGGCAGGAATGGGCATGTACAGGATAGTCTTCCTAATCAAACAGCCATCATTTTGGTATGTTTGAACAAAGAATATCCACTTGCATGAGGCAACCAAGTGCTAAAGTGCTCGCAGAGTTTTGCTTCAGTAAAAACAATATCTTCATCAAAAATGATTCTGCTTTAATTCTGTGACCTGTTAACAAACATCTGAAGGGGGGAGAGTTTCTCACGTTCCTATTAGTTTATCCTGCACCAGGATGTTTCCTCTAAAAATAGAACAGCTACTTCCTTCTTCACAAAGCTAGGGAGAAGTAAGCACTTTGGCCACATGCTTTTGCAATTCTATTCTTACTCGTAATGGCCTTCCTGATTCTGTAAAAACCTGGGGGAGGGGGAAGTGATGATCTGGCATCATCACTTGTCTGCAAAGAGAAGGCATTTTGTTTGGGAGGTTTCCCTCTTTTGCTATAATTATTGCACCAGAATTGGAGAATAAATTGGCGTTCAGTTGTAAACAATGCTTTCGTCTTTCTTTAAGATGTTTTGGACAGGGAATTAAGCAGCCCTCTCCCACTCAGGTGGTCAGCCTATACTTCTATGGTACCTTCCACTGTTTCCATGTTTCATTACAGCATGGACAGAGGGCATTCAGCCCACTGAGTCACACTAGCTCATAGAGCAACCCCATTCCCTCCCCACTGATCTTTCCTGTTACCTAGTCCCCACGTTCCCATCAACTCCTCTCCAGGTTCTCCCACTCACCTGCGCACTGGAGATAATTTACAGTGGGCACGAAATCTACCAGACCCTCACTTCCTTGTGATGTGGTTGGAAACCAGAGCACCCAGAGGAAACCCACACACAGTCAGAGGAAGAAAGTGAAAACTCTAAAGGTCAGGGTTGAACCCTGGTTGTTCGTGCGATGAGGCAGCAGATTTACCATCTGCGTCACCCTGCCACACTGTGTTTGAGCCATGGTGATATCATGACTTGGTGCTCTGACTTCATTATTACTTCAGGGCAGTAATGAGAGGAGAGCTGCCATCACCAGTTGACCTTCCACAGTATCCTCACCGCAATTTTATACCCCTCACTTCATGCTGGTGGTTGCCTGCCAACTTATGAGAGGGGTTTTGATGCAGGTGCCATTTGGAGAGCCAATCACTGGAAAGTAATCCGGCACGACATTCCTTTTCCTGATTCCACAGAAGAAGTTTTTTGACTGAAGGCTGCTGAAGCACTCTGCATGGGGAAGGCCTGACACTAATTCTTTTAGTTATTAAATAATTCTGTTAACAGATCCTTCAATAGGTATTATGCCTCTCATTACTGCCCTGAAGGGGCTAATACTAGTTTTAAGTGGCTGCCCAGTCATCCAAAAAATGGGAAGTGGAACCATTTTACACGTAGACTGGGTACTCGCCATCCCACTGCTAAACCAGTTAAGTTTCCAACCATTCTTCACTCAAAAAACAGACACAGTGCAAAATAAAATTTCCACCAAGATTTGGAACTGTCTATTTTACACACAGCTTTTCTAGTTGCTGGTGAGATGGAACTTTCTGTATTTGACACTTGAGCTATTGAAGGAGGTGCCTTATCATGGCAGAACACTTCCACTTGGGAAACTAAAACTCTAAATGTGTATTTTATCAGCCTAATAATGAAGCAGTACTGGTAATAGATGAAGAGAGGTTCTTGGGAATAAACCCACAAGATGCTGGAGGAACTCAGTGGGTCAGGCACCATCTATGGAGGGAAATGGACAGTTGACTTTATCTGGACTGGATGAAGGATCTTGACCCAAAATGTAGACTGTCCATTTCCTTCTGCAGATGCTGCCTGACCCACTGAGCTCCTCCAGCATCTTGTGTGTTGCTCCAGATTCCAGCAGCTGCAGTCTTCTGTGTCTCCATGTACTTGGGGATGACGATTTTGTGCAACTTAAAAAATAGAAGAGGCATAACATTATGGGTATTCTTTTATAATGAAAATAAAACATTTAATGTGGAAATGCTCAAAAGTAACTAGCCTAGAAGTTCTACTACACCATACCATGTTTATGTACACCAAGATTTTAATTCTAAAGTGAACTATTGAAAACAACTGGTGCTTAATGTATTTTAGCACACAGTGAACGTTTGGATGTCTCAGCCGTTAAATTCAGTCACATACATGTGGTCTGTTGTAAGTTTGGGGTACTCACACAGGACTACAAACGTGAAAACTGACTGCTTCCCTCATTTACACTGAAGCAGAAGTAGATATGAGGCCATGAACTCTGGCACTTGGAATCGCTCTCTCTCGCACTCTCCTTCTAGAGCATCACAATGCAGAGAGGAGAGCTTTGAGCACAGTTAGTTAAGGTTTACCAACATTGGCCTACACATGAAATGTATGGTCATTGCTGTTTTCCCCAGAGGGCCTACACTTATACTATTGGCTTTAAAGGGGTGCTTGCTGCAATGAAGACTTTGGCCTGGAAATTGCTCTGTTCCTCATAAATTGCTTTGAGAAGTGCCCCAACAACTGTACTGTACCACACATAAGGCCCACAGTATCATACACAGTACATTTGACTTGCACTTACATAGTGGCTTTGGAGATGGAGGTAGCAGAGCAGCTGTGGAAAAGTGGGAGCTTGTGGATCATAGTTTGCAGGTGGTGTGGTTGACAGACAGGGGTGGTGGGGATTTAAGAAGGGTCAGACGTTGATTCAAGAGGCATCAGGATTTTGAGGATCACGTGTGGACATCAGGAAAGGGCTTGGCTTTTGGCAGGGATGCATTGGGGAGTTGAGGTCACATTAGCCTGTGGTGGATTGGTAGCTGTTTGTGAATGTGCTGGGTGAAGTAATGGGGAACTGGGATAACATTTATGGCAAAGGCACACCGCAGGAGTAAGGGGTAAGTAAAATCTTACAGGTGATATACTAAAAGGAAGATCCCTGTCTTGCACAGGACTCAATGGTCATGGACCAGATTAGACAGATCCTCTGTAAGTAGTTCAGAAACAGACGTCACCCTTTGTATATTTGAATGGTCCTTGCCAGTGGTGGGTGTTGTGTCCCTGTAGCGTCATTGTGAATTTTTAGATGCCTTTATGCACGTACATCATGCGCAAGGAGGACCTAGAACAAATGTAGTCCTCAGCAACGTGTGCAGCCGTACTTAATTATATTTTTGATTAAATCCCTTCTTAGAGTGCACAATAACTTTGCATCTTGTGATCAAATTTTGAGTGGTGACAGACATTTATTTTGTCTGTGAATAGCTCTCTGGAATCTTTGATACCCATTGGAACTGGCAGAGGATGGCATCTTAATGATGTAAGCCCTTTTCAGAACTCCACTGAAGCGTTAGTGTTTAGTGATAGTGTTAGTTTTCTCAGCACTGAAGATTGAAAACAAAAAATCAGCCATGATCGAATGGCAGAGCAGACTCGATGGGCTGAATGGTCTAATTCTGCTCCTATACCTTATGGTTTTATGGACTTGTGGTTATCTTAGGCTATATGTTCAGTTCCCTGCTGCAGGTCTCACACTGCCTTTTGCCTTAGAGATACGATTGTTGCTGATAGAGCCATACTGATGAAGATAAAAGTGGTTGTGAATATCTCAGCCATCTTTATCTTAAGATGGGAGTTTGAGAACTGCTCTCCCCTGATGCATTGAGGCAGAAAATCTATAAATAAAGGCTTGACCATGAGTATGTCTGGCCTTGGCCCAAGCTTTGAAATTCATGTGGGCATATTGGGCTGGAGTTTCCTGATGTTGGGAATTGCCATGTTCCTGGTACATGCACATGTGGTGTGTCAGTTGAGACCAAATATACTGATTCATAAGATGAGACAGAATTAGGAGCAGATAATTGCCCCTCAAGCCTGTTCTGCCATTCAATAAGAACATGACTGCGCTGAACTTTGGCCTTCACATTTTCTTGCCTAGTCTCCATAACCTGCATCTCTTGTAGTCAAAAAAAATCTCTCTCTCTCATTGTTGAATTTTCTTAATGATCTTGCACCCAAAGTCTCATCAAATGGCAGCAATGGATTTTAGGTTTGGATCATAGCCTGGTTTTCTGAAAATAAAGAGATAGGGGTTTGTAATATTTTAGAAAATGTTTTGCTGGGGACAGCTGCTATTCAGAAAACATCCACTTGGCACAGTTGATAGACTTTCATTGCAGTTTGTGCGCTCTTCAAATTGCTAAATGCCTAATTTCAGGTTTTCGTGGCATAGGTGTCCATTTGATAAGATATTTATTTATTAGTCACATGTACATCAAAACGCACAGTAAAATGCATCTTTTTGCGTTACTGAAAATGTGCTGGGGGCAGCCTGCAAGTGTCGCCACTCTTTCCCCCGCCAACATAGCATGCCCATAACCTGCGTCCCTTGTAGTCAAAAAAATCTATTTCAGTGTTGAATTTTCTTGCACATCTTTGGAGTGTGGGACGAAACTGGAGCACCCGGAGGAAACCCACACAGACACACAGGGAGAATGTACAAACTCCTTACAGACAGTGGTGGGAATTGAACCCAGGTCGCTGGCACTGTTATAGCGTTATGCTAGCCACTACACTACTATGCCGCCCAAATCAAGGAATCTCTTTTGCAGATTAGTGACCGAAGCCCAGGGTAGGGACAGCCTGTTAAGTAGGTGCATGTGCCTATGGATTTTTTTGATCCACTCTACTTGAATCATTACTTCAGAATACTACTCTGTACTGCCCCAGCATAACATCTTCCCTTTCACACCACCCTTCTTGTGGCTATTTTGAGTGATGTGCCAATATAGTGCCATAAAAAATTGGGCTAAATTATGGACATCTTGTGATTCAGATAGATGCAAAGCATAACCACAAACTCATTTCATAATGTAGAAGCCATAAAGCAATAGATCTGTTGAAATTCCTCTATGTTAAATTTTTGAAAAATTGGTTAATAATAGGACATTAATTCCTGCCTGCAGTTTTTAACAGTCATTATTATCTTTATCTAAATGTGTAATTTAGTCTGCAACATATGATGGAGATCACTTGAACATACAATTTGGAGCAGAAAGAGGCAACTTGGCTCATCAAACCTGCTCTGTCATTTAATAAGATCATGGCTGTTCTAATTGTAAATTCAGTTCTGCACTCTGGTCTACCCATGGTTAACTTTTCAAGCATCCATTTGTCTTTGCCTTCAAAATATTCAAAAACTATGCTTCCACTTCCCATGGATGCAGAATATTCCAAAGTTTCATGACATTCCAAGAATATTTTGTCCCACTGTGATAAGACTATTGAACCCTTGTACGATGAGATGGACTCTGACCTCGCAGTCTACCTTGTTGTGACCTTGCACCTTACTGTCTACCTGCACTGCACTTTCTCTGTAGCTGTGACACTCTACTCTGTACTGTTATTGTTTTACATGTACTACCTCAATGCACTCTGTACTAACTCAATGTAACTGCACTGTGTAATGAATTGATCTGTACGATCGGTATGCAAGACAAGTTTTTCACTGCACCTCAGTACAAGTGACTATAATAAACCAATACCAATAGATTCCAGCATCCACAGTCCTTTGTTTCTCCAGTATTACCCCTGATATCTACACTCCCATCAACTCCTCCAGATGACCCCTCATAACACAATGCCCCAGTTACTCTCTCTGTTAAAAGGCCCACATAAATACACACCAAATAAATTTGGGCTGAGATGCTGCCCACCCATAATAGCAACTTCCTTCTAACCATGAAGTTACTATGATGAATGTGCAAGTTGATCTTATATCAGTTGTACAGATTCCGTGACTGTTCCAAAGTTGTCTCCTGAATGTATCATGGAATACAAATGGGATTCATTCAAACATGGTGAAACAATTCCTACTGTAATATTGCCTCTGCCAGCAGTGGATGCTGAAATATAAATGGGTTTCTATATAGCCTTGGGTTTTGAGTGCAGTTATCTAAAGACAACAACCAGAGTAATGTGTCCAGTTCTAGTTGGTAAATTATATGCTCTAACCTGGTGCAAATAAGAGTCTCAAAACAATTGCTCAAGCATTTAGTGAGCAAAGTTTGCAGGAAAGTTATAAAGAGGAATTCTTCAACAAGAGAGATTTGAATCACCATCTTTAACTTACATCATTGCTGAGTCCCTGCATGTGGAAGCCTAGGGATCACCATTGATCATCCACATAAATACTCTGCCTACAACAGCAACTTAAATATGACTTCCATTGATTGCAAGTCACTTTTGATTTCCTGAAGTCCTTTCGTCATCTGCAAAGCACATTAGGATCTGACTGGGTATCTTGCAATTGCATGGATGAGTGCAAGAAAAGTCTGGCAACATCAACTTGATCTTACTCTCATCCAAACATTCTGTGCACAACTGGTACATCATAGCTGTGGTGTGCACCGTCCACACTGCAGTTAATTGCTGAGCATCTTTGACGTCACCTTCTAAACTCAGGAATTGTAACACCATGGAGAAGGACAGCAGATGCGTGGAAATGCCACCATCAGCAGGTTCATAGAATGTAGAACATAGAACAGTACAATGCAGGCCCACGATGTTGTGCCGACCTTTAAACCTTGCCTAAGACTATCTAACCCCTTCCTCCCACATATCCCTCTATTTTAAATTCCTCC
>JARFYF010000084.1:46315662-46325726 GCA_030265395.1 Rhina ancylostomus
ACATAGCATGCCCACAACTTCCTAACCCGTATGTCTTTGGAATGTGGGAGAAAACCCACTCAAACTTGGGGAGAACATACAAACTCCTTACAGATAGTGGTTGGAATTCAACCAGGGTCGCTGGCGCTGTAATAGCGCTACGCTAACTACTACAGTTTGCTTTCATTGAACAATTTTTTATTGACGTGCTAAGCTGGATTTCACAATAATATATAAGGCTGAAGGAAAACAGAAATAAAATAAAATGTCCTTTATCTATTCCTTCTTCTACATGGATCTTTAAAAAGAGTTTTTAAATTAACACATAACAAAAGAAGGGCTTGAATTTATATAGTATCTTTCAGGAGCTCATGATGTATACAGCCAATTAAGTGATTGTTTAAATGTGGAAAATATTGCAGCAAACTTGAGTGTAACAAGACCCCACAAAGAGCAGGTTGAGAATGGCCAGATCATCTATTTCAGTGAGGGATAAATGTAGGCAAGGACAACAAAGAGACTTGAAATCCTGCTCTGGCATCTTTTACATTAGTCAGAAGTACAAAGACAAAAATCATTTATCGTGTTGTATTAAAAACAGAGCCTCCATCAGTGGAATACCCCTTCAGTTGTACGTTGGAGCACAAGCCTAGATTATGTGCTTATGTCTCTGGAGTGGAAATTGAATGTACAACCTTCTAACTCACAGACAAGAATGCAATCACTGATCCCCAGCTGACACCTTAAGCTGCTTCCCATAAATATTTTGCAAATGTACGTATTGGACCTAATATCCTGATTGCGGTTGTACCTCACTGTTTTCTTCTGCTCCAGCCTCTTGACTGAATTAAATTTTTGTGGTCATGCAGCTCTTGTTGATATTACCTCCGTGGTCCTTTTGAATAAAGACTAGAAAAGAAAAGCCCTGTCCACGGACCACCCCGATTGCATTCTGACAACTTTGTATGCTAGAAAGCCTTTTCACTATCTACAAATGTCTCTGATGCTCATTAAAAAGTGATAGATTTATTTAAAACATGCAAAACTACAATAGTTTAATTATAAAAATTGAAATAAGGGAAAATAAACAAAAATTTACCTAAATGAAGGTTACCATGCAAGATGTGCAAGCATCAAGTGACGGATCCAAATGAAGATTGTATCCAACCATAGCTTATGGAATGCCCCCGGACTCAAGTTTTGAATCCACTGCAAAGCAAGAGGTCAAAAGCATGTGCAAGTCTGGAATGCGATGCCATACACTCAGTAGGTAGCTGGCCATTCTACATGGGCCCATCAGCTAGCCCCCAGCACATTCCAGATCAGTGTAATACTTTTCCGAAACAGAATGAGTTTTTGTTGTTGTGAAAAAAAATGCCAATGAAGCTAACTGCGCCAAACTTCAGAGGACTGATTGCTTAAAGCTTTGATATTTCTGAGGAAATAGGAAAATATAGGGGCTAAAAAGTAATGTCCTTTGAAAACATGCGTTAAATCTCCACAGCACTGGTGGGAACCCCTTGCAGGTTTTGTGCTAGGGTTTGCAAAGCAATAGTCTATTATGAACATTGTCTTTAAGTTGTGTGTAGTAACATCATGAATCCTAGGGCTTAGACAGCCAACTGTACATAAAAGGTACTTTGAGAGAAAAGTCATGTAAAAAGTACAAACTTCTGCCCAGTTTCGCACTCGCAAAGTTTAACTTTGCTTCAATTAGTGATAACATTTTGAGGCATACTTGCTCTTGTGGTACCTGTCAGTGATGGGGCCAACCAGGATGAAACTCTGACAGGTGTTAGGATATTATGCTTTTGGAAGATGTCACATAGCAAAGATTGATTCAACTGGGACTCTTATGATTAAAGCAAAGCATTCACCTTTGAACTGGATGGCCTTGGAATATTCAATTTGATTGAAACCATTGCTGCTCTGGTACACTTAAGGATCCTAGGCTATATAAGGTAAGGCTTTTTAGTAACAACACACGAACATCAGAAATAAAAGTCAGAGGAGGCCATTTGATCTCTTGTGCTTCTCTGCCAGTCAATAAGATCATGACTGATCCTATATCTCTGCACCACTTTCCGGCACAAACCCCATATTCTTCTACTTCCTCAATAGCTAAAAACCTATTGATTTCACTAGTAAAGCCTCAGCAGGCCATCACCTTCTACTGACTGAGATCCATGCTGTTAATGTATGCATATTATAGTTTTGTCAGAGTAATAGCATGCTGATTGACATCATTTCCCATAACCACAAGCCTTCCTGTGTAAGTTAATCTGTGCATGAATGTCTGCTGTACAGTTTCCTGAATCACATCATGCGTAGTTGGTGATGCTGATCAGATTTAGCAGTTGAGTTTTAGTTAAGATTTTGTTGTGTAGCATAAAAATACATTGCATAAAGCAATAGAATTTCCAAGCCATTCTCCCCTCAAATGTCATTACAACAAAAGACTGCTCCAACACACAATAACTGCTGTATCTTTATTTGTAAGTTTTAAAGCAAACAAAACATTGTTCTGTGGAAGAGTCTTTTGCTGGATAATAAGTTCCATCTTGTTATAAGTTTACAACAATGGCCTTCACACCAGTCTCTGTAATGATTCTTCTCTACATGATAACAGAACTGGATTTTTTTTTTAAAAAAAAGCAAACGGATGATACCTTGCATATAATTTTTCACTATCTCTTTTAGAAATCAGTCTTGCAAAAAATGAAACAGATTAGCTGAAGATAACAGATAAGTAAATTGATTCACGTTATTAAACAAAGTTGCAGTGAAACTCCTCTTGGAATAACTTTCCACTTGGTATTTTACCCAATACAAAAATAACATCTTTCACAAAGAAATTAATGAAGGTTTCTGTGTGAATTGTGCGGTTTTATTAGACGTGACAAATCATAAATATTGAACATTTAAGGAGTGAACTTAATGCTTCACAGGATACAGTAAGCTTATTACAATCCTAAACAAACATTGGAGGAGTGCTTCTAAAGGTTACAGTTATTTTTATTCTGTCAGATCAAGTTTGTTTGTAAGAGATTCTGCCTTTCAAGATTCATGTGTGAAAAAATATCCTTGTGAGAATTCTACAAAATCCCTCTTAGACATTAACTGACCTGCTGTGTATTTACAGTATGTTTGTTTTTTATTTCAAGGAACACAGGTATGTGAATGATAGATTGTATCTACTGATGGGATTGTGAGAAAATGCATGGGATTCCATTGAGGAATGTGTTAGTAAAAAATTCTGTTCCAGTTTTAAAGATTTGAGAGTTGGAACTGCACCATATAATATTAATAACATGCAGGTATATTTCCTTTGTCTTTTTAATAAAGCCACCTGCTCCTGGATCCAAAGAGGAGAAGATCTTAAAGTGTTATTACATCCAAACTACATAGTACAATTTCTCTTGATCAGTCATTGCTGGGGCTGCCATTGTGGAGATAATTTCCTTGACATACTTAATTGTTTCCAATACTTAATTGCCAGAGCAAATAAGTTGGTGCTGCCATTTGAAAAGATCATAGCTGATCTGATTGTAAATTCAGTTCAATATTCCAGTTTCCCCATTGGAGGAAAACATAAAAGGTCATTTGAGGCTGCCACAAGCCTAACACATCTAAGCCTGTTGATCAGCAAAATCTGGACTCTGAGAACACAGGGAGAATGTAGACAGGCTAAGTGAATAGGTGAGTATATCACAGATGGGATGTAATGTGGAAAATGTGAGGGCATCCACCGTGGTGAGAAAATAGAAAAGTTGAATATTGGTCTCTATTGCATGAGGCTTTCAGCACAAGAGCAAAGATGCCTCAATGGAATTTTATAGGGCTCTGACAAGACCCTACTTGAAATATTGGACTGGTCTATTTTGTCTAAGGAATTCTATCTTGCCTGAGGAAGGACATACTTATAATTAGAAGGAATGTAATGAACATTCACTAGATTAATTCCTGAATTGGGTGGGGGCTGGGTAGTGGTGGGGGAGCTTGTCCTATGAGGACAGATTAAGCAGAGTGGGCCTATACTCCTTTTAGTTTAGAAGAATATAAGGTGATCACATTGAATTCTTAAGGGTTTGACCAAGTAGGTACAGGAATAATATTTCCCTCAGTTGCGGTGCTACAACCTAAGTCACAGTCTCAAGGTAATTTTTGAATTGTCTTCCCCAGAGAGCAGTGGAGGCTCAGTTACTGAGCATATTCATGACAGAGATCAACAGATATTTGGATATCAAGGGAATCAAAGGATGTGGGGGTTAGTGCAGGAAAATGAGGTAAAAAATCAGCCGTGATCTAACTGAATGGCAGAGTATGCACAAGGGATGAAATAGTCCACTCCTACTTCTTGCATTACTTATGTCTTGCTTCATACACAGCTGATGCATGTTTCCTACAGCCTGTAGATAAGAAGTGTTTCTGCTTGTAGTGTAGTTGTAGAAAGTGAGGTAAAACAATGTGAAAGCACCATCAGAAGTTGGTGAATAGCAAGTAAATGACTGGAGTTTGAGGTGAGGGAGAGGTCTTGACAGAAATTGTTCATTCTGGAATTTCTGTTGCAAAGTGCCAAGTGCATTGGAAGGAGCAAGCATTAGGTGAGTGAGATGGTATAGAGGACCCTCATGATGGGCGATGAGGGAAGTGATGGAGATGAGGGAAGAGAATAGTTTGCTGGAGAAGGGGTTTGGGAAAGACTATTGACAGCAAGATAGAGAATGCAGAGTTAAAGCTACCTTTGTTCATCTTCTGAGGTAATTGAACCTTTTTCAATATTTAACTCAGAACCTGAAGGTGATTCACCAGGACTTGACCACCTCTATCATTGTCATTCAGACCTAGTGCTTATCATGTCTAGATAACTTCCTTCAGAAAGAGGGTGAGGGATGTCCCCTGACTCCCAACTCTTCCAAGGTGCCTTTAGAGAACACGATGGTTCATTTCTTTGATATCTCTGATGAGTCCCCTCACTGTTTGGTAGTATTTATCCAACCTCATTTCCTGAGGGGCATCACTGCTATAAAAAGCCTTTGGCTGAGCAGCCAGAAATTGTACTGCCAAAGTGGGAGGGCTTCCTGTGTCAGATTATTAGATGGGAAACTCACTCCGAGATTATAAAGGGACTTGGGGTTAAAATACCCTTCTGGATTCTGCTATATGGGTGGTCACTCCATGAAAGCTTGATTAAGGAGCCTCAATCTAACTGAGCTGCAGGGGAAGAGGCAAAGAATGCAGCAGGTGTTATTTCAGAGCAATCTTTACATCCATAGCAGGCAGAAAGTAAAATTGGGAGCAGTCCAGTAAGTGACAGATCTGCTGACTCAGTAAGCAAAAACCTGCCCCTTGTACTCTATAAGGAACAAGAAAGGACTATTCTGAAATATCTCTGATGGGATCAATAAGATATATAGAAAATATCGAATCTATGCTCTTGAGGTTTTAAAATCTAATATAAAAGCAAAATATTCTATGCTGAAAATCTGAAGGAAAACCAAACAAAAACCAAAATGGTCAAGAGTTCAGGCAACATCTGCAACATCTGTGGAGGAAGAAGCGGTTTCAGGTCATCAGATTAATAAAACTAATCTTCTTAAAGCGAAGCAAAATTCAAATCTTGCAAGTAATGGATTAGCTTTGTTGTCCATTAATGGTTTGGAACAAAACTGAAGCAGTGTTTACCATTGATGTATTACTGCATCATTGTGAATCTAACAGCTGTGAACGTTTTGTTCATTTGTACCAGTTGTTCCTAAGGATGTGCTGGACAAATCACAAACAAGATACTGACAAACTATAATCCTCTAATGCTTTAATAATAGGACAAAGCTAACTGACTGATTAAAAGAAACATACATATGAAAAATACTTATAAGTTTCAGCACTTTGAATGTCCTTCTGTATTCATTTTTACCATTCTGTTATTGTGGGACAATTGTGTGTGAAATACAGAAAAAGTGGAAATGAGATTGAAATAAATGGTAATAGATACTCAAAGGAGGTTAAAGAAAATAAGTGGAAAAGAATTAGCAGAGAGAAAATCAAAACCAATGGAAGAAATGTCAAAGAAGGGTCAAACAGGAGAAAGATTTATATCATTGACAATAATGAATGTGCAGAAGAACAGAAACTAAATAATTGTTTTGCTGTAGGAATGAGATACCAAAGGGAACGAAAGCCTGGAAATTGCACTGTGCTGTCCAGGGAAAAGAACATCATGAATTTATTATTCTGGAGGAGTCTACATATCCATGTTAATAACAAAACGATTATGAAGTTTACTAATCGTACGCAATATAATTCATAGACTATACCATTTAAACTTTGGTCAGACTGACGGTCAGGCTAAACCTAAAGTATCAAAAACATGGAATTATTTTATCTGGTTATATTAGAATTATATGGAGTTGCCAAAATATTACATGTGGTAAAAGAAGCAGTATTTGCCAACTGGTGGGCTGGGTTCGCAAGACATGATGAACCTGCACCCATTCGACTTGGCGCTGCATGTGCCAACCTCATTAGTGTGATTTTGGCATCCAGTCAGCACTAATGTCAGTGTTGCTTGCCTGGGCAAGAATCCTCAAAGCCCAGTTTTGTGAGTGCCCAGTATCAGCAGAAGCTGGCCAGCACTGATTAAAGGGGAGGTGGTTTTTGTCTGTAATCAGAGGTGGAGGTCCTTTCAAAGCTTTGGGGAGCTAGCTGGAAGCTTTGGCTGATCACAGGCAAGAATGGGTACTCTGATATTTTCAAATGTGCTGCAGAGGCCATAGGCTGAAGAAGTGGAGAAAAGGTGGGAGGTTCTCTTCCCTTTGGGACCCAGGAAATCACCCAAGTGGCTGTCAATGATGAGAATGAAGCCCCAGTGGTCTGAATCACATGAGTGGTCAGTCAGAAAATGTATTATCAAATCCTGTCTCCCAACAGCCAGCCTGATAACCTCAAACCTTGCTCCAATTTAAACATCTGCTTCACTCAGTCAGCAGCAATCTCTATTAATCAGTGTTCCTAAGTAAAATTCATATTCCCCACCACACCACTCAAAGGTTCGCACCTCACAACTTCTATCAATGCCCAGCTATTTAATTGTGTCAGCATCTAAGTAGATATATTAAAAGATATTCATTAATGTTTGCAAGAGAAGATTGGCCCTCACTGGTGCCAGAGCAACAATTACCTTGAGACAGTTGTGGTCCATGCCCTGGAGGGCAGGCTTTTTGGTTATACTGATGCTCCTGCAGAAGCACTTGTGGCCAGCATTATGATGACACCATTGAAGGTGATGGTACAATCACAGCTAATCCTCCATTCCCACTCACCACTCATTCCACAATGGGCTCAGTCTAGCTTCTGCATTCAACAGTTCTGAAGAAAATTGGTGATGTTTAGAAATTCACAAGTAAGTCAGTCCTAGGCTTAAATTTTATCTGTTAATCACTTGCAACAATTTAAAGGAATTTAATATATTTTTGAATTTCAGTGATGCTTGAAATCTTAAAAATGCCTCATTGTTTTGGCAGGAGCTCCATTCCATGCCTTGTCTCCAGTCAGTGCTTCAGGGCAACCTAGGGGCAAAACCTGAGGTCTACTCACTGCCGACACCTGAGTACTACACTTTGTGGGATACCTCCCAAGTACGGTCAGTTTATCTGATCCTCTGCATCTGGCCCAGGTAAACATAGATAACAAGGAGACAAAGGTGCTGAGTTGAGAAGATGTGCCAAATGCAGCTTGATTTTGACTTACAAGCTAAAGGTGACATAAATACGTGCCTCTAACTTACAACCCTCTCCTCATCATAGCCCCACCCTTGTGCTTTTCTCCTTTCAGATAGCCAAGGCTGGCTGGAAGGCAGTGATCAACAAGGTAGCAACCATCATTCGATGTGACAGTCACAGCCACTACTGAGGTACTGACATTTTACACACATAGCGGGCAGTTTAGAGGTGGGATCTGCATTTGATGAGCTACTAGGCACCAGTGACTACAGCCAGGGTGGAAGGACCTATGAGCTCATGCATCAGTTCCTCAGGTGCACAAGTTCCGCTCCAGAGCATTGAGATAGAGATTTCAGTGGTGCAGCCTGTACACATGGCTTGATGGAGATGCACAATGAAACGTTTGGTGCATGGGCCAGCCTGCTTAAAAGCTGGTGCGAAATATCAAGGAGTACAAGGAAGTCCGGTCCCAACCTAGCTTGTGTCTTTGCACAGAGGTCAGAACTCATCTTTTCGATGATGGAACTGGAGCCATCTCCATTTGACTTCCCAGGGTTAGCCATCTTGTTGTGTTGATGGCCAGCTTCTCAACTTCCATTGATGTACAAGCAGAAGTCACCCAATGACTGAGTGCTGCAATGAAAGTTCAAACCTCTGCCATCTTGGGTTTGGAAACAAAGGTTGAAATGCACCTTAAGTGTGTCACAGAATCCAGTGATCTGGTTTACAACAGATGAAAAGGATTGCTGAAACTTGATCTGGGTGAGTGGCAAGATCTCTGGGGAGTACGGACTTGCTGATATCTCTCAGGATCATCTTCCCACCATACATCTCTGCCAGTCTTCTTGCTGTCAGTCAGTCAGGCTAGACTTCTTCTGCTCATGGTTAGAGTGCGGAGCCTGAGTCAGGGCCTTCTAGGCACAAAGTTGTTCAGGTACATCTTCCGAGGCATCTGCCATCTTCTTCACCACAAGACAACAGCTTTCATCAGTCATGCGGCAACCATTGAACACTGAATAGGAGTGTTTGATTTGGCAAAGGCTTGTGAAAGGCAGGTATTATCGGGGAGTTCAAGGGTGATCAGTTTGTATCCTTTTTGTCACAATTGATATAAATATGTATTGGACCATGAGTGTGGTATGTTTTGATGCTTTGTATTTTTTTTTGTCAAAGGAATTCTGCAATGATCTGTAACCAAAGGGTTAGATGGGAACATCAATGGAATGGGTGGGGGCAGGATGGCTATAAGTTCCCTGACGGCCTGTAAAGAAAGGGACACCGGATATTGCCTCCTCCCTTCCCCCTCCTCTTCTCCTTGCTCCTTCTGGAAGGAGCTGAGCCTGCCTGCTGGCTAGGTTTTAGATGTAGCAAGCAATTGAGAGGGATCTGTGAGTTTCTGTCAGGAGTGAACTGAAAGGTGACTTCAGAGTAGTCAAGTCAAGGGAGGTGTTGCATGAGCACATCATTATCTCCTCAGTTATATTACACATGGCAGCACAATTTTCTTTGTAGGATGGTTCTCCTCTTGAGCATACACTCCTTAGTAGAATTAGGATTCATCCAGAGAGAGGATAGCCCTTGTCTCTAGGCAGCTACATTGATCTGGGATGATGGTTGAAAGACAGGCATGGGGAAACACAGGGAGAAAGCACCAACTCCCTGGGTATCTGTACCAAATACCAAGACATTCTGCTATCATCACAGGGAAGCTGTACATCTGTGGAGTAAAACTTCTTGCACTAAAATTTCTGGGCTTTGCGAATGTGATGGATTTTCTCTTGGCAATATAGTTGTAATCAGTAGTACTCTTCACCACGGGGAAGCTTGCTAAGCTGATGAAGCCCCTTACCTTCCCTTACTGTTCTCTGCCCAGGGAGAAATAAATGCTTCCCTAATGCAGTGATACATTGCTGATGTCCACAGCGACAACTTCAAAGATTCAGGATATAGCAGAGGGGGTAAACATCTGTCAATGTGTGACATTGTGATACAGCACTGGTGGGACAGGTCTATTAAGAAGGTGTCACAAAACAAATCAGCACAAATGATATCAGAGATAGCTAAGATTTCCTATCCAATTATGACCTTGACAATTGTCTCCATTCACTTTACAAATATTTAGTACCACACCGTCCATTTATAACCTACAGAATACAGTAAGATCATATCTTTAAACCTAACAATCTTATATCGGATATCATTGGGAATAACAGAAATAAAACTGAATTCATCAATGTCTTCTGCGAAGAATTGTTAGCCTTTAACATAGCTTTCGATCATTGAAACCAACTGAAACTGAAACCATCATTAACTGAAACAAACACAACATCCTGAGAAATGGAGCTTTAACTTTTTTTTCAAATA
>JARFYF010000084.1:46435778-46446866 GCA_030265395.1 Rhina ancylostomus
ATGGCAAAGGGTGATATGCTGGCTGCAGAAGCTGGTGGGGTGAAAGGCGAGGACCAATGGAACTCTGTCTCTGTTCTGTCTGGCAAGAGGGTTGGTGAGGGCAGACGTCTGGGAAATGGAGGAAATTGGATTGAGGGCTAGAGGGGAAGTTATCTTTCCTGATAAAGAAGGACACTTCAGAAGTCCTGGAACAGAAAGAATCATGAGAACAGATGTAGTGGAGGCGGGGAAACTGAGATAAAGGGATGATGTCTTTACAGGAGACAGGGTAGGGGTAAATGTAATTGAGGTAGCTTTGTGAGACCATAGGTTTATAGTAGATATCGGTGGTTAGTTTGTCTCCTGAGATGGAGACTGATCCAGAAAAGGGAGAGAAGTGTCAGAAATGGTCCAAGTGCATTTGAGGGCTGGGTGGAAGTTAGAAGCAAAGGCGCTGAAATGAACTAATTCTGCATGAGTGCTGGAAGCGCTACAAATGGAATCGTCGATATAGTGGTGCCAGAGTAGGTTTGGAACAAGGACTGCTCCATGTAGCCAATGGAAAAGCAGGCCTAGTTGGGGCCCATGTGACTGTCCGTAGCTACTATTTTGATTTGTAGAAAGTGGGAGGGATTGAAAGAGAAGTTGTTGAGGGCAAGAACGTGTGTGGCCAGGTGATGCGAGCGTGGATTGAATGGACTGGTTGGGTCTTTGTTCCAGAAGGAAGTGGAGTCTCTTATGTCTCTGTTCTTTAGTCTGTGTTCTTGCTTTCCAACAGCTCTCACTCACTCATTGACCAGATAACCTTGTTCACAGCCTATCCATCCGGTTACCTCAGTTTTATTTTGTCAAAGACAGTCCCCTCCCAACCCACACTGCAACTTAACAAGCTTCCTTGGTTTCCTTCCCAGTTCTGATGACATATCTTGGAAATATTAAGACTGTTACTCTTTCTACAGATGAGGGCTGACCCAAGTATTTCCAGCATTTTCTGTTTTTATTTTATATTTTCTGCATCTGCAGTTCTTTTGATTTTCAGTCAGTTGAAGTGACTTCACTTTCCACACCTACCCTATTGCTATTGGTGCCATCGGGTTTCTACTTGGCCTCTCCTCCTTCCTTCTCTGTAGATTGTGCTTTGTTGTTATTAACTGTAAATGCAGTATCAGTTTCCACAAATACACTGCCCACACTGTTGCTCTGCACAGCCTGTGTCAAGAGTTCAATTCCCACTGGATGTCAATGGCCAGGCATTTGCATTCCTGTGGCTCCAAGTGACCTGCAGTCTTGAGGTGCAGCAGTATGAGTGGCACAGTGGTGTAGCAGTTAGCATAACACTACCACAGTGCCAGCGACCTGGGTTCAATTCCGGCCATTGTCTGTAAGGAATTTGTATGTTGTCCCAGTGTCTGTGTGGGTTTCCTCTGGGTGCTCCGGTTTCTTCCCACATTTCAAAGATGTACAGGTTAGGAAGTTGTGGGTATGCTACGTTGGCGTGGAAGAGTGGTGACACTTGAAGGCTGTCCCCAGAACACTCCATGCAAAAAGATGTATTTCACAGTGTGTTTCAATGTACATGTGACCAATAAAGATATCTTATCTTATATCTTATATATATCTGATATCATGCAGCAGACCAGTCTGTGAGTGTCAAGAAGACCTGGGCAGTGGATCCAGGGTCCATGCCTGCGGGCTGCCCTGATGGCCTTCAAGTATATGGACTGTGCTGTATCTGATGTCTTGGTTCAATAAAATTAGGAAATGTAAATGAAAATAATTTTTTAAAAAGCTGCAGATGCTGTAAGTCTGAAGTAAAAACAGGAAATACTGAAACTAACAGGTCCAGGAGTTTTTGTGGAAAGAGAACAAACTTAATGTTTCAGGTCAAAGACCATTAGTGAGGATTAAAAAGAAATACAAAGGTAACTTTAAGTTGTAGAGAAGGTTGGTAGCGGGATGGAAAGGACAAAGGGAGTATCTGTGGTAGGGCAAAACCAGGTCAAATGGGCGAATGGGACAGATATAGTTTTGTCTGTGCTATGTGCTGCTAATAGAGTTTTGTGGGACAGATTAGGAACAGTCGTTGGACTCTGTTGTAGGTCCAGGGAGAGAGCAGGAGATCAGATGGTCCCAGCAGATTCCATACCTTTGTAATACTGATGCCATTACAATTAGTGACTTGCTGCTGATGTGCTGAGATGACTGGTTACAGAGTTTTATTCCTAGTGTGTACTACTTGGGTAAGAAACTATTTTGCAATGATCTACTTGTATTCAGAAGCTGCTCACAAGAGGAGGTTTGCCGTGAATTCATTGTTATTTTTAAAATCTATGCATATAATAGTTACATGGGAATGATTTATCCACTGTTTCTCTCTTTCACTTTTGTTGCAGATTATGCAGCTGCAGGGTGTCCCTGTCTACTGTTCTAACTGCATCGTATCGGGTAGGATTAATGGGCCATCTGGTCTTTGCCTGCCCATCAGTTTTCCATTCCTAAATCTTGGTTTATTTGATGGAAGGAAACATGAAAGATCATGCAATTTTTTTTAACTGGGTTAGATACTAAGTATTTGACATCAGATAAGTCAGTGATAATAAACCTGATTCTGACCCAGTGAGTTTACAATAGCCAGCATAGCAAGTTTTAACTAGGTTATGTTTCCCCCTCGAATGTGTGCAGTAATAAGTTGGAACATTGCCATTATCCAGTGTACTCTCCCTTTGATGGGTTTTCACCAGTGAATGTGGGAGAGATGAGAATCTCCTTAACTGTCAGAATTTTCAATGAGTAATTTTAAATTGGATTGAAGAGGTGGAGAAAGAAAATGGTAGTGGAATCCAAATCATTTGTAATAGTATTTACCTGCTACTTGAGAAATTGGATTGCAAAACCAATCTGGTAATTTTTTTCAAAAAGCAAACAAATCATGAAATAAAAAATCATGGAAATACTTTACGGGTTAGACAACACCTGAGAGAGAAACAGTTACTGTTTCAGGTTGGTGATCTTTCATTGGAAGGTTTTGTTCTGAAGACAAGGCATTGATTTTAAACTTTAACTCTGTTTCTCTTCCTACAGACACTGCCTGACCTGCAGAAAAAATGTCAGCATTTTCTACTTTTGTTGCTATTAGTTTTCTTTTTTCACATTCGCGTTGAACAACAATTGGGTGTTTTGGATTTTTACTTTCCAGGTAACATGAGAAGCTGAGGAGTTTATCGTTCAACAATACGGGCTTCTAAGACACTGTGATAGTTGTGGGTTTGCCAGATCTGCTTGGCGCATTACTGTTCATCAGTTGGAAAGTCTGATCTGATTATCTGAGGCTATGGCTCATATACACCGCATGGATGAGGTAATGGAGTATTATCATTGCAAAAGATACCAAAAGGATACTAAAGAATGCATATTTTATTCTTGGTTATGGTAATTAAATGCAACCTTCATTTGTAATTTACTTGGGAAGAAGGAATGAAGCAATGAGTCAGTAGATGATAGAATGGTAAATTTCGTATCCAGAAAAAATGGTCATTACAAGATATCTTCAGCATTTTTCTTCCTCTTTCATTCTTTCAAGAAGTCATAATTCTCAAAGAGTCAATCTTCAGCTGTCTCTTAACAGAAGTCAACATGGTATCTGAGTGGAATTCTGACCCTTGTGTGACTTTCCAAAAGTCTGCTGTGTTAAGAGACTGTTATAGCCAAGATAGTTTGTTTTTCTGTTAACCAATTTTTGACCTCTTAAAAAGAAATGAAATAACACAACAGAAATTCCTTGGTGGATTATTGCATTCTATAATATTCAAGTAAGACGCATTGCAGATCAAGCCATTGAGATCATGTAGATACAAAATATTGATTAAAACATTGGGATGTCTGTATATTAAATGGTCCAACCACTCCCTGATGGTTCAACTTCTCCTCCTGTGAAATAAGACTTCAATCTAGATGAGAATATATGAGAATAACCCACTTCTGTTCCCTTATTTGTTCACAGCTTTAAACAATGTTTCTATTGAAAATTACAAGAACAGATATTGATAGTGGAGCAATTTAGAACATAATAAAAGATAATCTGAACACCTTGGCTCAAATAATTTTATTTATAGATTGTTGTATGCATGGGGTGAAAATGACAAGGGCACTAGACTACTTGACCAATAAGATTAAGTCGTGAGGAAATATTGAGAAAGATGGTGTATTGAAGTGGATGAATGCAATGACCAATGAAGTTCAGAAAAATAAGGGAAGGAGTGATAAGAATGTTTGTTAAATTTGATATTTTTAAACTAATAAAAAAAAAATCATTTTCTGGAGGATGGCAACACTTTAATTATTCTGTACCAGAAGTTGATTGGCAGTAATCAGTGATTTTGATGTCTTAAAAGATGTGCACTTTTAAATTCTAGATTTTTTTTCCAGTACGTTTGAGCTTACAAAGTGCAAAAGCAGCAGATTCATGAAATGCACGGGGAAATTCAAAGTATCATATTTTTCTTTAGAGAATAATGCAGCTTGTCCAGTAATGTACAATATGCAGGTATTTCATCCTTGTCCCACAATGCTGCCAATTTGTACCTTAATGGTGGTGTATCACTAAACACCATTTTATTTTACAGCAAGTTTCTGTGCATAATGTCCTTTAAGTTGTCTTGAAAGTTAGTTTTTAAAGTTTTGTATAAAAACTTTGACACAATAAAACTCACCTACTTAATCTCTGAGTCTCTGTGTTTCTCAGTCAATTTACCAATTACATATGGGTGAAAAGTATTTTGAAAACCTATAAGAGCCATATGCAGAACTCTAAAAAGTTGTTGCATTATCTTCTCTCTACTGGAACGTTTTAATCCCAGCTGTGAGGAGAAAAGGTACTCGACTCGGGTAACATTCCTCCTGAATTTGAAAGTTATGAATTCAAATTCTATCTCTGGATAAGAAATTGGAAGATAATGAGCACATACTCTATGTCAATAGTTTTATATGGTGTTGAGGCATTGCTACATGGACTTACTGCCAGCTTTTCAATGAGATGGTCAAAGCTGAGTACGTTTGCTTACTGTGGTGATGCAGGTTGTGGGATGAATGCAAGGGATTGCCAATATAGCTTTGCTAACAAAGATATTGCAATAACTTAAAAGGTACAATAGTTTGCAAATGTTAATTTCAAACAAAACTTGAAGAACAAAATATTGCAGATACTGGAAATTTGGAAAAGTAGAGAATACTGAACACCTGGATGTCTCTACGAAACAATGTTTCAGGCCTGGAACATTTCACCAGAATTTAAATGAAATTGTTGCACTTAGAATTTGTGATGATACTGGTATAGAACCTACAATTTTAAAGCAACATCATTAAAAACAATCAGTTGATTATATTGGCCATAATTATTAATTTCAATTTCAGTGCTTATAATTGAATCCTTTCATTATTTTGCACAGTGACAGCTGTTTACTTGCATTGCACCTTAAGATGCTAAGAATGTTACAAGACCAATATTGAAGTAGACTTCACATCTCTTATTGGAAGAATTATAGCACAGTTGTTCTACTGCAGATCTTGTCGTAATAGTATCCAATACTGCAAGGGAATTCCAGAATTTGTTTGCAGTGACATAGAAGGAATGGCCATGTATTTCCATGTATTTTTAGGTATCATTTGTGTATGTCTTGGAAATGAAATTGCAGTTGGCTAATGTGGGTTTATGAGGTGCTGTGAGAAGCCTTGGTAAGCTGCTGCAGTGTATTTTGCTGTGGTACACAATGCAGCTAAAGTGTACTGATGGTAAAGGGGAGTGAATGTTGAGGGTGGTAAATGAAGTGCAGTTTAGCAAGTTGTTTTGTTCTGATAGTGCTGAGCTTGCATTGTTGAAGGTGCCCTTGTCCAGTGAGTGACTATTTCATTACATTCCCAATGTGCCTTGTGCATGGATGGCTGAGGGTTTGAGAGGTGAATAATTCATCACAATACCTAAGTCTAACCTGCTCTTGTGCCAGCTCTATTTAATTTTCTGGTCAATAGTTAATCTCTGGATGATGCTGGTAAAAGATTAAACAATGGTAATGACATTGAACCTCGAGGGGAATTATTTAGACTGTTTGTGTTTTGATGAAGATTGCCTGTTTTGTGGTGTAAACCTTCCCACTTGCAACCCATGACTGAATTTTGTCCAGGTCTTGCTGAAAGTGAATATGGAGACTTCCTTTTTCTGGGAAATTGGGAATGAAGTTTGATATTGTGCAACCAACAATGAAAATTGTGACTGACTCAATGGATATGGGGTGGGGTTAATGGGACAGGGGGCAAGGTCATCAATGAAGCAGCTAAAATTGATTGGGCTGTGACACCGATCTGCAATGTCTGGTGCTGAGAAGAATGACTGGCAACAAGAATGATAACCAGAAACAGCACACAAAAAGCTGGAGGAACTTGGTGGGTCAGGCAACATCTGTGGAGGGTGCACTTCCATTGATTATGTATATCCAATCAGTTTAAGGTTTACTGCTCAATTCCCATTGACTACCATTTTACTAGAGTTCCTTTAATTGGAACATGGTTAACTACTGACTTGTTTCAAGACCAGTCACTCTTTGCCTTGCTTTCAGATGTTAACCCCTTTATCTAAGTTTGGAAAAGGCAGTCTGGAGCCAAATGGCCCTAGTTGAACCTAAACTGAAAATCCAGTGACCTGGTGAATAAGGTACCATTTAATACCACTGCCAATTGGACTTCCAATCACTTTGCAGATAATTAAAAGCAGCCTGATAGTCATGTAATTAGCTGACTGGATTTGTCCTTCATTTTCTGAGAAATAATACTTGGGCAATTTTTCATTGTTGTTGTTGTCCTGGAGCAACATGGCTAGAGTCATGGATACTTGTGGAATTCAAGTCTTCAGCACAACAGTTGGGTTTTGTTGGGGCCTGTGGCCTTTAGCTAGGTCCAGTTCACTCAGCACTTAAGTCATAATGCAAACTCAACACTATCAGAACAGAATGAAACTCATCAGTTCTGCCAATACTCCCATGGATATATGCATCTGGGCAAGGAACTGGTGAGGCAAGGGCAAAACTGGTTATCAGTCATGCTGGTTCATATGTAGACTGGCAGTTGCATTCTTCAAGTGATGGGCAGCTCAAACACTGGTAGTGTTACTGAACCACACCTGGTGATAGGCATTAGAAATAGTTCACCTGGATTATGTTCTCTGAACCTGCTACTTACTGTTTCTTCCAAGTGATATTTAACATGTAGGATTATGGATTCATCAGCTTGGGGAAGAGTGGTGGAGTGATAATCAGCCCAAATTTGACCTGGTACCACAGGGCTTTACTGGATCTAGAGCTGATTCTGGAGGACTTCCAGGTCATTGGGGTAACTTCCTCTTGACCTCTGCCACGTCTGTGTCTGCCAATGGAAGGGGTCAAGTTGAAGGATTTCAATAAAGTTTGGAAGTTGGTCATAGAGGTATAATTGTGTGAGTATTGCTGTTTGGCTGCTGCTTGAGTGGTCTCCTTATTTAGTTATTTCCACAGAATATGGTGAAGTGATTTTGCAGGACCAACAAGGTTGGATGCACTATTGTCATATCCAAATCTAATGTTCAGTTTAATGCTATTAGCCTCTGGTTTAAGTTTAAGTGTAGTGGTTTGTACTTGTCAGGCCATTTCGAAGGGCAGTTAAACACATTGCTGTGAGTTTGGAGTCATGGGCCAGACCAAACAAAAATGACAACTATTTTTCCTTAATGATGTTGTTGAAGTAGGTGGGTAGTGATGATAGAGCTTTGAAGGGTTTCTGCCTGAAAGCGAAGTTTTGCTCTTTCTACCAATGCAGAGTGAGCTGCTGAGTCTCCAGCAGTTTGTCTCTGGAGCGAAGGCTAACTGTTCTCTTCCAGTTATAGCTGAAACGTGTTAAGGAGACATTCTGACTACTGAACAAGTCAATTGTTCAGGTGGAGAGTCCCGATATCAACTTTGATCAAGAAGAAGAAAATAAACTGCATGGTGTGAGTTCTACTGCATTTATATTGCTTATTTTTCTGTTTCTCTAATTTGGGAATTGTCCTATATATACGTAAGATGTGAAAACTAAAATTCAGTTAAGCAATCATTTCACATAATAAGCTAAAAATGGTAATGCTGAAAAGATAAAATGTTTAGTGGTGAACCAGATAGCTCAATTCAAATGTGTCCCAATTAATATTCTTGGATTATCATAGGCTTTGTTGTCTCTGGGCCGGGGTAAGTAGGGAATGGGATGTTTGTATTCATATTCTGATACCAGCATCTACTGGAGATTTATTTAAGTGGAATTTAAACTCAAACTGCCATGGATGGGTCTAAACTCCAGTTTCCAGTATAGTAGCCAAGCTCTGTGTTCCTGGTACAGTTACAAAACAACAGTGTTACCATCAAATAGCTGTTAATACTTGGCAAAGATTTGGATAGTTCTGTCAAAGTGATCACATGGACAGTTTGCAGGTAGGTTCCTGGAAATCTTGTATCCATATTTCATTCATTTAATTTATTTGCATACAGGAAGCTATCAGCAATGCAAGTGAAAGGGATTGGATAAAATGCCAGCACTGGTTATAGCTGATGGACAAAACCTTTAACTTTAATAAAAGTCTAATTTCTGAAGTGAATAGCTCCAGGTCCTGCAGTACCTTGTGTGCCAATTTCTCCTTTTCATTGATATTACAGTTGATGGTGTGGAGGACGACATTGCAAGTGCTGATAAGGGTATGGAGACGGAGTACAACACTCCTGGCATCGAGAGACCCAGGAAGAACCCTACTGCCTTAAAGATGTCCGTTACTGAGTATTGGAATATTTCTAACCTGTTGGATCTGTACATGCAAAATGAAGAAGGAGGTAGGTATTGACCTAAGTTATTGTAATATTGTTTTATTCTTGATTTAACACTGCTGTTTATTGCCAAATCTTGGTTTCTTCAAAGGTCAGACTTGCTGCAGAAACAATGAGAAACTTGGAAGTATGTCTTCTTACATTATCTTGAGTTATTTCAGTTTGCTTGTATTTTGTTTTACTTTTTGTTGCTATTTTGTTGATATTTATTTCAGAATGTCAGGGAACATAGCCCTTGGCAGCTTTGAGCATTGACAAAGCAAAAAGGGCGAAGTTTCAATTCTATCTTCTTTAGTCTGAAAGTTATTGATCTGATATTTTCACTCTCTTTCTCTCTCCTTTGTGTTGCTTGACCCAGATATTCATGGTATTATGTTTTATTTCCAATCACCTTAAACTGGAAATGTAAAATTGCTCATTTGTCAATCCTCCTGTATTGCTGTGCAGATGATTGATGCATAGGCTTATGATAGTTGGATCAAGTGCTGGCTAATAAATTATAAAACTCTGATACCTTTAATGCACTGTAAAAAATGGCATTTTCAGTTTGGTTTCCCAAGAGTAAATTTGTAGGGAATCCTGATCATTGAACAAATCCTTGAAAAGATGTGTTTTTTTTAGTGGTATCAGATATCAGGTTATCTTAAATTGTAGATTTAAGATTTAAGATAAATGCACTTTAAATTTTACACTTCATAATTGAGTTTTGGCAAGTACTCCTTCTCAGCACTTTGTTCGCCATATATAGCATTTGCATTTTTGTCTTGACTTTTAATTTCCATTTTCCAGAGCAGATGTAATCTTTTCCATATGTGTGTATGGGGGAAATATGTTAACTCGAGGTGGTTCTTTAGGTAGTGGCATGAAATATCCCCATCACAAATATTCGTTCAGAAATAAACCTGCAGCGTTAAATGAACCCCAGCAAACTGTTCCTGGAGCATCATAAGTTGCTAGTTCAACCTCGAGTGTGGAAGTTAATAGTTGCTCTTGTTGCAATGATGATCAACTTGAGTATTCATAGGAATCCCTTCATTGATAATATAACTTGGATGACAGCACCATCTATATGACACTTTCCTCTAACTTCCTATCAGCTATTGAGTGATGTCTTTACTTAATGGCCCACCTGAAGTGCTGAGAGAACTCTGTTGCAGCTGATTTCTTCTTGTGGCCCTTGGTAACTTCCATTGTCAAGATGGTGAAGGATGCAAGCTTTGTAACAAGACTACTGTCAAAACTTTTGCAAAAATCTTCAAAGACATGAAATGATCTGCTGACGATCTTGAGGAGCTCCATTTTTATTCTTGCAAGAGCTTGTTGGTAATTCTCGCTGTACCTAAAGTGGTAAAATATGCCAGGTAAATTGAAGCACCCCATGGGACTCTAACCTAGATCACTTTCCATAAAGCTGTGCTGTTCTAAATTAATTGCTCTTATTTATGGCAGAAGGCGATTTGGCTGTAGCGAAAAGCAGTCTTGTAAATTGGTACCTAAAGGAGATGGAAAATGAAATTGAAACAGAACCTGAACTGACTTTGAAGAAGATCCTGATTGAAAAGATTATCCATCGACTGGCACATAATTTAAGTGTCATATATTATTTTCAGTTTTTAGATTTTATATGGTTAGACCCAGGAGGTTCGACGGACACATTCTACATTAAATTTCTGTTCAATGTGAATGCCAGTGTGACTCCCTTGTTCAAAAAGGGAGGAAAACAGAAGGCAGGAAACTATAGGCTGGTTTGTTTAATTTCTATTGTTGTCAAGGTCCCAAAGTCAATAATCAGAGGAAATAACTAATCATTTAGGAAGGCTGAATATAATCAAACCTAATCAACATAATTTTATGAAAGGTAAACCAAGTTTGACAAATTTACTCTACTGTAATTCTTAACAGAGAGAGTTGGTAGAGGGGAATCTGTAGATACAGTGTATTTAGGTTTCCAAAAGGCATATGACAAAGTGCCACGCAAGAGAATGAAGTATAAATTAAGAGCCCAAGGTATTAGACGCAGTAAGTTGGCATGGACTGAAAACAGAATCAATCTTGAGGGGTGTAACGAGTAGAGTACCTCAGTTCTTTGCCCTCAATTGTTTGCTATTTGTATGAATGACCTGGAAGAGGGAACAAAGTGCAAGGTTTCCAAGTTTGCTGATGTTTGGTTGTGCGATTGGACAAAAACCTGGCAAATGGAGTTTAATGTGGCAAAGTGTGAGGCCATGCACTGCTT
>JARFYF010000084.1:46456091-46467126 GCA_030265395.1 Rhina ancylostomus
AACATCTTGTGTACCAATAACTGCTGAAGTACACTATTCCAACACTCACTCCCATTAACACTCCTGAAGGAGAATATAGCATGCAGCTGCTGACTGGCATTGTTCCCTACATTATGCCAATAGACTAACTTCTCTGGAGGTGAGGGTACTGTCATGCTTGGGTTCAGCTGCCAAAGAATCTAGTGCTTCAGAGATCATTGAGGATGTTGATAAGTTTGTATCAAATCCTTGACCTCCTTTCATCCCACTTCCCCTTCTTACAATAATCTGTTTCATACAAATGGTTCAAATGTGCCCCCTCACCCACTTCTACCCCCACTGCAGTTATCTTACCAGCTCGCTCTCCAGCATGGTTTTACTCCTGTGCTTTTTTCATTTGAGACACAAAGAGCACACATGCTGACTGACCAAGTGGAAGCATCCTACTCCAAGAAACAAACAAGACTATATCCACTCAATGCATGGTAACTTATCTCAGCTGAGCCACACCACTTCAGACAGGTGAGTAATTTCTTTCTTTGTCAATCTTTTTTATTAGTTTTCAAATCAATACAAAATGGTAATAGCATCAAAGTTTGTACATATATTACAAAGAGATCTGGATATCACTCGAGTAATTTAATGGCAGGATCTACTTATAAAATGGAGTGTTGTCAGGCCAGGGGAAAGTGTCTTTGGAGCCCTAGACAACTTTTCCAAACCTCTCATAATGGTGTAAGAGCTTCATAAAGTAGAGTCAATTCCCTCAATGTTTCATACCCAGCCTCCAAGGAATTAAATGCTCCTTTGGAAGACTTGTGGTTGCCTGTCAGTCAGTTGGCCAAACTTGTTGCTGCTCATGGAGCCAGCAAGACAGTCCAAAGACTGCCCAGACTTGGCTGCTTATAGCCAGAAAACCTCTACCTTTTTATACCAGCTATCCAACCCCCCACCCTATTATTTTTCAGTCCAGTAGCCAAATCTCAATCCAAAATGTCAACTGTCCATTTCTGTCCATAGATGCTGCCTGACCTGCTGAGTTCCTCCTGCATTTTGTGTTGCTTCAGTTGGAAAATGAGGTTCAACTGCAATGAAAAGTTAGTGGCTCATGGGTAATAATGCTACTGCTGAATAGGAGCACCCTTCAGTGTCTTTGGATCTTTCAAGAGCTTATACTCCAATCCTGATTTGAATCTTATAGATGGTAGGACAGCTAACCAGCTCCCGAATCTGAGTAATGTTCTAGTATATGGCGAGCACCAGGAAGCTGTTTGAGTGAGGGTGGGGGTGGGCACTGGCAATACTGTCAAATGGTGAAACCTCTGACTTATGTAGCTGCTAATTGCTTGCCTCTAATTAAATATGATGGGAACTTGCGACCTAACATTCTGTTAAGTCAGCTTCAGGGCTACAAGGTATGCCCACAGCATGCCTGGAGGTGGCTTCTTTTCATTGGTTTTCTGTTTCTCTTCCTCCAACTGGAGAAGTAACACTGCACAGAGGAAGCCATGAGGCCCATAGTCTGTCCTAGCTCTTATTGGAGCAACCCAATCAGCCTTATCCACACCCCTGTTCTCCAAAGGTCTGCGTTATTATTACTTTCAATAACAGTTGTCATAGTTTTATGCCGTGCACTGAAGGGGTATGATTTCTACTTAAATAATGGTGAAGACTTTTTTGAAAGAAAGTTTTAGATGATTAACTCTAAACTTCAAAGCAGTTATAATATTCCCCCCATCTTCATCTCCATGCTTTACATTTATCTTCTCATTCCACATTCCTCCTTTCCCAATCTATTTTTAAGGCCAATTTTTCTCCAATTTTTCCGTGTCTGAGTTTTAATTAAAAAAAAAACTTTTTTCTTACATTTATGATAGAGAAAGAAAGTCAATATAAAATTCACATCAAAATGTAAAGGGACAGCTATTGAAAGAGTATATTAAGCAGTGATCCAGATCAATTAGCACATCATGGAATAGAGACACATTCAAAATGCGTTTTGAAATCCTTCAGAAGCAAAAAAAAATAGAGTAAAGATTTCAACAAAGAACTCAAGTATAGTTTGAACTAATTCACTTGCCTGAAGATCAGAGGAAAACCTAGCAATCAATTCTTCACTGGTTGGCCATGCATTGAAAACAGCTGGTCAAAGACAAGAATATAGAGATTGCAATAATTAGACCACTTTTATCAATTTAGCCTTTTCCACATTATTTTATCATTTTTATGTTGCTAAACTTTTATTTCCAGTTTGACAATTTTATCTTTGACTCATTAATATTTAGTCTATTAAATATTATTTAATAGACTAAATATTCTGTTTTGGACATAAATCTTTTGGGAATTATTTTTAATTTATAATTCTCTTCTCACATCAATTCATTTCCTAGGACTGATTTAAAAAGCTTCATTACGTAACTAGCTCGAAATACATTGTTGTAGGTAGAAATCCTGGAGGAAATCTTAAGAAGTGTTTGTCTGTAGTAAAGATACTGTGATAGTTAAAATCATCTTGTAATATATTTGTTATTATTCTGTATCTCTCTGGATAATCTGCACTATCTCCAGCTTAACTTTATCTGTTTCACAGCTTGCAATGCGCAATTAAAATTATTTCCTTTCCTTTTTATTAATTCTCTACACTGCTTTAGCACAACCTCGTAAGGCTTGCTGTGATAGAATTACCTACTGACCCTGCAATTTCAGCCACTCTCCTTGTCTTTCTTGAAATAGAAATTTTCCTTCCAGTTAAATTTAAACTGCTTTAGTCTTGCATCTATCCATAATCATTGCTTCCAGTTCTCCATTTTTTTTAGTTTTGAATGATTCATGCCTTTGTGAGTTCAACACACAATCCGATTTGAAATGTTGACTCTCATTGTAATTTGACATTAATTTATCCTCCTTATTAGTTTACCCTTCGTTTTAATTTACACGATGATTATCTCTTTAATATAGACCAGTAAGGCATGTGAAACATTCCTGGTGTGAATTGAGGTGCATATCTCTTATAAATTGTGAGTAAGAATTCAGTTTAGATCTGTATAGTGGGCCTGACAGCATCAGGTTTCTCAACCATGGGATATTTTCCTACTCTTGCAGTGTTACATGTTAGTAGCAGTATAGTAGTTCTTGAAATCTGGAACACACAGACGATGTTTTGACTTCTTATCTGTAGGGCTGTACTCTTGTCAACAGAAAAATCCCTTTTAATAGATTGGAGTGTCAGATTACATTTCATATTCCATTCCCTGAACTCAGAACTTTATCACTTGCAATGAGGGTGTTATCACGTAAATCAATCTGTGCTCCATACATTTGATTCACCCATCCTTTTTGGCAGAAGCATAGGCAGCTCTCAAATCTCATCAGTGTTTCTTGGCAAAAATTATCTGTTTTCCATCTGTTGTCAGAATTTGTGTTGCTAAGGATTATCTGCCACCTTGTGTAGCACTGAAAGGAAGTCCCACTTTGTAAATGTGAAAAGAATATTAATAGATTTTCATGTAGGTAAAAGACAGGATCAATCATTAAGGTAAGAATAATGGAGAATGGAGACACTCTTGGTTTAAAAAGTTCAAAAACTAGGAATGAAGCACAGCTGTAAATGACACCATTTTAAGCTAGAAGAGCATAATAAATTGAACACTCGAGGGTAACACGTTGGCCTTTGTTATGTGTAAATACATAAATAATTTATAATATGGATTATGGAAGAAATACTTCACCTTTGCTGATGATGCAAAAATTGAAAAGAACAAATATTGAGGAACTGGATACATTACCTTTAGATCTTTTTAAAACATATAATGAACTCAGTGGTTATGTTATGGACGAGCAACCTAAAGACCAAAACTACTACTCCAGAGATCCAGGATGGAATCTCATCATGTCATATGGAGAATTTATATTCAAAAAATTAAACCTTGAATAAAAAGTCATTCAGTGCAATAATGACAGTTGATCGTCATAAAAACTTGGATTACTAATGTCCTTTGTGGAAGGAAATGTGCTGTCCTTAGCTGGTTTAGCTTATGTATCTCTGAACTCATCAGTGCGGTGGATTCTTAGTTGCCCTCTGTAATAGCCTATTCAGATAAGGGGGTAATTATGAATGGACAATAAATGCTGGCCTTGAGGTTCCGTCTACATCAAATAAAATAAAAATACAGAAAAATGGCTAATAAGTACGGACTAAACTTTTGCGTAGCTGTCGGGAAGTAACTAACAAAGCAAATGCTGGATGCAAATTCTAACTAAAGGGATATGTGATAATGCAACATTAGTGCAGAACAAGGTTTATCCATGACCTTGGCAATCTAATTTATGTACAGGTTTTAAAGAACTGTGATGTTTTTTCATCCAAAAATACATTTTAAGTAGATTCTCATGCATCATCATAAGTTTTAGTAAAATTGGTAAGAAAAAAAATGTTCAAGCTAACCAAGAAACATGAGTTAAAATGAGAAAATATAGAGAACTTTTCATTATTATTAGCCATTATGTGACTATTGATTTTCATATCTACAGTCTTCACCAGTTAAGTTCCACATCTGGAGCATAAGCATGTGTTTGTAAACTCTGCCTCATAGTATATTACTAGGCAGAACTTTGAAGCCAACATTGTAGATTGGTTTAACATGTAAATATTTTGTGGGAGGGAAGCAAAAAGTAGTAGTCAATAGAAGAATAGAAGTGGGTATAATATCAGGGCCGATAAATGTAACCTTGTCATAGCTCCAATGTTGAAAAGAGAACCAAGTTTTGAAGTTTAAGATGGAATATTTAGTAACCCTACCCCCATCCAATCTAGAGGTAATAGAAGCTTCAGTATGCAGGTGACAGGATAATAATTTGGAGGTGATTGAGGTTCCTTCCTGTGTACTTTATTGGATGAGTCATTAAAATTCAGGTGACAACTGAGGAGCAGAAGATTGAAGTGGAGAGGTCTTGTGGGTAACATTGGTAGTGTGGATGTGATGATCTGCTTATGGGATGAAAATCCACTGATTTACAGCTTGTTCAACATTGGATTAGAGCAGGCAGAGAATGAACACAAAGTCTGACCAGTTTTGCATTCATTTAAATTATTGGTTGCAAAATCAGATGGAAAGCATGCATGATTGTCCTCTCATCTTGTTTTCTATTATGATCAGATGGCCCTTTCTACAATAAAGATCCACCACAAATTGCCTTCATATGATACGTAGGATTGGAACTACAAAAGGGAGTCCTGTGAAAGTACAACTGAGAAATCGCACTCTGTTAACATTTGTGTTGTACACTGCAATTTGACCAGCCAACTATTTCATCAAGAACCAGTGCTGCATTTTAGTAGTCCAAATGCTCTGGTCAATCTATTATTGCTAATGAATTGCAATATTATTCTAGCTGGCATGAATGCTTTTTGTCTTTTCCTTTCATTGCATTTGGGATTATATCCTGATTCATTCATGCCTAGCAGGTGTTCTATGCTACTGTTATAACTGCCAAATCCAAACTTAGAGAAGTTTTATCCACAGTCTTTCTAGTTCTCAGGTCTAATACTTTTTGATCCCTTGCCAAAATAATTTCTCGTGCCACAAACAATCTGCTGGAGGAACTCAGTGTGTCAAGTCGATGTTTTGGGTTGACAATTCCTTTCCTTCCACAGATGCTGCTTGACCTGTTGAGTTCCTCCAGCAGATTGTTTGTTGTGCCAAATTCCAGCATCTGTAGTATTTTATGTCTCAATATCTTGTTCTCCTTGTTAATCCTGTTTTCTTGCTTTTTTCAGTTAAAATAGTATAGTTGGTAGCTCTGTTAAGGAGAAAGATGATTTTGTTTGTCTCCCATTTCTGTAAAAAATCTAATTCCAGTAAGAAATAATTTTGTTCTATTCAATTCACCTACTAAGATAAACATAGCATGGCATTTTATTGGAGCTGAATAAGCTGCTTGGTCCCAGTGGAAGCTCTACATTTCCCTTAATGTTTAGCATTGCCTTTTGTACAAACTTTCTCTTATCCACAGTTCACATTTTCTGATTTTTGGAAGAAGTCTAAGGTGCCTTAGCCCTGGAAATCTGATCTTCTTATTCATACTGTAGTCTAGTGTCTTCGGGTTGGCATGTCCAACTCCCAAAATAAACACCACATTGAACTACAAAATCAGCAGTAGTTTTTAGCATGATTTCCTGATCGAGATTTCAATCACATTCTGCACGTCTGGAGTTTTGATCCTANNNGCATTATATTGAATCATCTGTTATTGCCATATCCAAAGAATTTAACACACTTTGCCACTTGACACAGGAATCTTTTGGAATCAAATCACCCATTTTTCAATGTGCTTGCTCTCACAATTCTTCATAACAATAATCTGATAATTTCTTTTGACATTTACTCACTTCCTTAGAAAGCATCTCCTCCATGTTTTGTTCCGTGGTTTCATGAAGTGCAGTAATTCATGTTGTTGTCCTCTAAACCTCCAAATTGGATTATAATTTGGTCCATTGATCTTATCAAAGATAGTGATAAAATGGACACTTGACCTCACGATCTACCTCATCATGACCTTGCACCTTATTGTCTGCTAGCACTGCACTTTCTCTGTAATGGTAAGACTATAATCAGAATTCTGTTATTGCTTTTTCTCTATACTAACACAATCTACTAATGTGATGAAATGAGCTGTGTGGATGGCATGCAAAACAAAGTTTTTCATTGTACATGTGACAATAATAAACCAATTTACCAATTTAATGTGACCTTGGTACTACATGTGTTGGATTTCTACCTTTCAGACACTTGATGTACTTGTCTCAATAGCACAAGAGCACTATTTACATATTGTGGTATTTCGAGTAGAAGGGCAAAGACAGAACTTGTGGAGGGGTTGTGAGCTCAAAGTGGGTGGAGTGAAAATATAATGGGGATTAGGACAGAATGAGAAGGAGGAGAACATTCCTGATAGTAACCACATGGGGAGTTATGTTTTCCTTACTGCCCAATGAAGCTTGCATAAAGATTATCACTATGCTTACAGTGCCTTGCATGCTAACTGGCCACACTTGATCATGTAGAGCCAAATAATAGAGTTAATATTGGCCATTAAGCTTAAGACAGTGACATTGGATTGGCAATTTGTGTAAATCTGTAGCATGGGCTGAGAAGCTAGTTGCCTCTTGGTCTATGTCAGATAAGAATGTGTCAATATTGAATGTTACCCAGAACAATGGAGAGTATTGATAAATATATCAGTTAATGATCACATAACATTTTGAGTTAGTTCAGAGCATCTTCTGTTTCTTTGCAATATCAGGCAGAAAAGAAGAGGTGAATTTGATTCATTGTTCATATTGCATTATTGGCCTTAATATCGTGGTTTGGAGGTATGGTGAAAATGAACCACACTTCACTGTATAATTCTCTGCATCAGTGAAATGTACAGGAATTGAAATTTGCTAGCTTTTGAAGGGGCATACACTTGCATCTTGATGATATAATGTGAACATACAGTATATCTACGACTTTGCTTTATACATATCTTTTAGATGATCATTAGAGCAGCTGTGTCCTCCTTTGCACAGACCCCTAGTGGGTATTGCGTGATATTAAAAGGAAAGATTCTTTAACGAAGCAGCAAAATTTTTTGTAAATTTGACTGTTGGGAAAAGAGAATTCCATATGAATGAGTAGCAATTGTCATATTGGTAAAATTCATATCCATAAGTCCATTCTTTGTCTTACTTAGCTTGAGCCACAACATTGTGCAGGTAATGATTCAGTCAAATTAAATGATTTGTTAAATCAAACACTTTATTTATCATTAAATGAGACATAAGTCATTTACACAAAGTGAAAGCAGCAAGAAAAGCATCTATGCCTAGTATGAAAAATAGAGATGATTTATACCTACAATTTCAACAAAGGTAGCAATAACTATACCCAATACAGTATAGCAAAATATATGTCCACAAGGTGGCACTAACTCAGCCACAAGAGATTCTGCAGATGCTGGAATCAGGAGCAACACACACAAAGTGCTGGAGGAACTCAGCAGGTCAGGCAGTATCTATGGAGGGAAATAAACAGTATGTGTAGGGTCGAGACCCTTCATCAGGACCCTTCATGAAGAGTCTTGACCCAAAACATTGACTGTTTATTTCCCTCCATAGATGCTGCCTGACCTGCTGAGTTTCTCCAGCACTTTGTGTGTGACAATAATTATACCCCAGGTTGACTATAAATAGTTTTCTAATTGGTCTAGTTTGGTTGTAGATCAGAGTGTCCAATTAATCATCCTCCTTCTGACTGTAGTAATAAGCAAGCCCAGAGCAGGCAGTTAGTTCACCTTCATTAGGTCTGGTGAACCCCTAGTTTGACTGCAGTGACTTCCAACTCACTTCCAACTGATAAGACTCCGGAACTAGATATCACCACACACAGGATATTTACAGGACCATCTCAGTCAGGGATGCTATGTTGATACCTAATGTGGGTAAATGGGAAAGGTGTAAATGAACAGAAGGGTTGCCATGCACATGGTGGGCTGAGGGGCCTGTTTCTGTGCTGTACAACTCTATGACTCCATGGGTTATTTTTCAACCAGAAATCTTGATATTATCTTATCCAAGTGGCTAGTACTATCCAACACTGAATGGGGACAAGACTGCTACTTTTCTCATCTGGTGGAAATTCAAATACTAACTGGCTACAGAGGTCCAACTGCTTAGAAGCCTAGTTTCTGTGAAACTACATCTAATCTCTTTTTTATCTTGATGCGACCCGATATCTTGATGCTAAAAATCTAATCCCACAAGTGTTCACCCAAGACCAATCTCACATTGACAAGGCAAAAGCAAATACATTTCCAAAGGTTTACATATGATATCTCAAAAGTTGCAATGTACTTGAAATGCAAAAGCAGTTTTGAAAGCTGCGAAAATACAGAATACAATTTAACATACAATCACAGTTATGGCACGGTAGTGTAGTGGTTAGCATAACGCTATTACAGTGCTAGCGATCGGAGTTCAATTCCTGCTGCTGTCTGTAAGGAGTTTGTACGTTCTCCCCGTGTCTGTGTGGGTTTCCTCCAGGTGCTCCAGTTTCCTCCCACATTGCAAAGACGTACGGCTTAATAGGTTAACGTGGTTGTAATTGGGTGGCGTGTACTCATTGGGCTGGAAGGGCCTGGTACCATGCTGTATAAATAAAGTTTTAAAAAAAGTTTTAAAAGTTTTAAGGACATAAAATACTCTGGTGCTCCCTTTTCATTATAGTTACTCTGTGGGTAACTATCACTAGGTATTATCCCTCAACTATAAATGTAAGCTCTGTCTCCTTCCACTTCCATGTTCCCTTAATCCCAAACATCAGTGCAATTATAATCAAATTAGTTTCTCTATGTAGCATGTCAGTGCTTTATTAATTAAATATATTCATTCTCTCTTCTGAGTCACATTGACCCTTCTTTGTTGCCAAGTAATTGTGCCATATAGAAAAACTATCCTTTAATGCACTTCACAGTACATTATCTCATCCTAGTTACCTTTCATTTAATTATTTTTGCACAATCTTAGTGTTCCTTGTATGGTGTCTCAGTAAGAGGCCACACATATCAAGCAACACAAGCCATTCTTCTGAAACTCAGCATGAATGTGGAGATCTTGGATTATTTTGTTTCTTTTGGCCTAATTTATAGGCCATATAAATATGTGTGGATAGGTTATCAAGCGCAATTCTTTTAAAATAACATTTAATGACAAGGCCATGGTTTCTCAAAAAAAAGTTTTCAATTACCTATTCTTAATTCTAATTCCTTGAAATTCTTTAGAATGATTTGTATGTGCACCCACTCCTTTTCATATCAATCCATTAATGATCCTTGGCCCCAGCTGATAATTTGATATTCTAGCCTTTCCCTTTAAAATATCCTCACTCACATTGTAAAAAACTTTCAGGTTAGCATCTAAATGAATGTTTACCGTCTGTTGCATTGGCTTTGTATAAATTGCTTACTGTGAGTATTTTGCTTGACAAAGCCCACTGATGCATCAAATTTCGGTCAATTGTGTACAGACACCACCATTGGTAGTGGTGCTTTCTGCTACCATGGCACTAAGATTTGACATTCCCACCATGCACCCTTCCACCCCTTCAGTTATCCTTTGAAGACTACCTCTTTGACCTTCTTCCCATGTTGGTCACCTTCCCTAATAATTTGTTATGTGACTTTGTGCCAAATTGATAATGGTCTGTAATGTGGCTTAGATATTTTTCTACGTTAAAAGCATTTTAAAAATACAAATTTTTGTTGTATAATCTTTTGTAAATTTTGCTCAAATTGAAATAATAGTGATAATTAAATCTTTTGTGTAATTTATAAAAAAAAACTTCATTATCCTCCCCAGTTCTATTGCTAATTGTCTTAAACTTGCTTGTGCTCATGGAACCATTTTCTTCCTGTGTAACCTGTGTCAGTCATTCACCTGAATAAGTATGCCATTAATGTTCTCTTGTATGAGCAATATTCTTTGTTTTCCTTTTCTCATTACTGAATGTCCTTATCCTTGGCACCTTTCTGGCAATTCTCCTCTGCATGTTGAAAAAGGACTAAATACACTATACATGTGTAAGAAAACAAATGTTCAGTATTCTAATAAATAATGAGTTTTGTGTCCTTTAATCAATCAAAATGCCAAAATGTTATTGGATAGTATCTGTCCTTCTCCTCACTAATATGAGGATATTTACTCAATCATAGATTACTGAAAATAAATTCACATTGATTCAAGTCTGACCATTTTTACTTGGTTCTATATAATATGTGGCTATTTTACAAATTGAATTAATCTTAAATATATGAACAAATATTTGACTATTCTTCCAAGTGTTGCTGGAACCAGAAATTTCAAACAAATTTCAGTAGAAATGATAGCAAAGCTTAAATCTGTGGTATCTAGTGAACCCATAAATTGTCATGGTTCTGAGTTCTGGCCCTCGATTTGGCTCCTTAGATGCCTTGTTGTACAGCACATGGATTCCATGCTGGACTGATTACATAATGACAC
>JARFYF010000084.1:46540118-46553371 GCA_030265395.1 Rhina ancylostomus
TCCTTTGAAGATCCAGTTTGTGTTGGGATTCCTCTTCTGATCGCTGAAGCAAGATTCCTTCCAGTTGCTGCCTGTGTTTGTCCTGAGGAAGTATCCTGACTCCAGTCTTGTATTGGTATGCCGCATTTGGGTTCTCTGAGTTTGCTCTCGATCAACGTTGTGATATAATGGGTCACTGTAACTTGTTCCTTGTGAGTGTAAAATATCAGGAGAGCTGATGGGAATGTGGGGAGAGTAAAGAGATCGATGGTCACTGCTGATTCAGTTGGATAAATGGCTTAGTTTTGTGCTGTATGACTCAATGACACTAATTCACATCCCTGACCTTTTAAAATGAATGGATTTGTGCTATATACACCAGCTGTTGCTGGAATAAAGCTGGGGACCCAAACTTGAAGTGGATCAGGCCTTCAACTTCAGGTGAAGTGGTAGGTCAATTGCAGCTCATCTGTGACTCTACACTACATCATACCGAGGCATCTTCAAAGAAAAGCTGGAGCAACAAACAATCTTCTCTAGGAACTCAGTGGGTCGAGCACCATTTCTGCGGGGAAAGGAACTGTTGACATTTTGGGTCAAACCCTGCATGAGGAGCTGGGTAATGTGTGGGTTCTGTTTTTACAGATCTCCTCAAGTCGGTTTTGTCTGTAAATTACAAATTACACAAAAGTCACTCGATATGGTAACCATACTTCCATAGTATTGTAATGAATGGCATCAAAAGCTCGTAAGACTAATAAAGAACAATTACTAAAAGCGTGGAGGGAGAGAAAACTAGTTCTGCTGCTTGTAGGAATGAACATATGTTGGACTTTTAAATTTATGGGAGCTCATACATGTGTATGAGTGTCCAATAAGTGGGCTTTTAACCTGGAAATAGCCTGTATACAGGCAATCCTTCCTCATCCCTCTTGCTCCTGATGCAGTCTCGACTGAAATATCAACTTGCACCTTTTTGCCTCCATGGGTGCTGACTGATCTGTTGAGTTCTCCCAGCATTCTGCTTTTTTTTTGACCCAGATTCCGGCATCTACAGTCTCTCTTTCCTTCTCACTTAACATAGGTAGTGTCTCACACCTATTCTCTCGGTTCAACCTGAACTTGTCCAGGTAAGGTAATGTGGTCAGAATTCAGAGCATCACACCCCTTATTTAAACTTTTAAATTTCTTAAGTTTCTTAAAACTGACCAAATGGCACAAACAGCATAATATAAATACAAACACAACAAATAATGTGACTTGAAATCACCAAGGGTTTAACATAATATTACAAACTGTCATATTTCGATATGACCTCTGTATTCTGTACCTTACACACTTTTAATCCTTAACTTGCATACATATTCACGTACGTACCTTTCTCTCTGCTGGTAACCAATTGTTTGCAGTTCATTTCAAGTTATTGTTTAATGTTCACTGTTAGTTACTCTTGAACTTCTGATGATTGTAGACAGATCTCATTCTGGTGACCAATTAAAATGTGGAATACCTCTGTTCACAGTTCCTTGCATATTACCCCAATCTTCCTTGAGCCCTCTTTAGTTTATAATGTAAAAATCACATCCATGACAATTTAATTGATGCAACATTTTCTCTTGCTTGTACCATCTTCATCCTGTTCGCTTCCTTTAAGACAGTTGTTCAATATAGACATATTTGATGAACAACTAATAGCTTCAATGGGGAAAATATTGAGTGTATCTCCATTTTAGAAATTATTAACGTTTTGTTGCCCTGATGCTTATACTGTAAAGACCTGTTGAGGACATACCCAGTCACACCAGAGCCATGTAGTTATCAATACACTGACTTGTGACTTTTGGTGATATTTTCATGCAGCAGGGGTCCAGACAAAAAGTTTATGTTTGAAAAAGCAAATTCTCCAGAATTTTCTTTCGAGCTTACAGCCTATTTGCAAAGTTCAGCATTGACACTGGGTTTCCCACAGCATCTTAGGATACAGATTTTGGTCAATTTTTGGCTAAATAGTCAGGTAGTTATATGCTTTTTCTTTGGAATTACATCATTTTTAAAAAAACCTTTCTCTCCAACTACTGCTACATCCTGGAACTATTTTTTTTTATTATGTCAGTACTAGCATTTAGGAAACAGAATGTGTGAAACTGAAAAAGCAATGCTCCTGTCACTGCCTAGAAGGGCATTATGTTCAGTGGTGAGGATATGCAGCTGTTGCTATCTGCAGCCATATGCCGTCATCCAAACATTAAATCTTTACATTATTTGGGCATAAACCATACAGTAACTTTATTTCTGAAATACTACTATCTTGTGATAAAATATATATTTGAGAGCAGTCCAAAATTATATAGCAGCCCTAATTAAGCATTTTTTTACAATACACATTTTATTTAAACCTAACTGGGTTTATCACCTACATTTTAATGCACAGAAATTTTTATCTGGAATATAAAATCAATACTTCAGAAAGAAGATTAAACTAAAGATTATCACAAGAATTTTGCAACTTCAACTGTTTTCCTTTAACATACTTCATTATATTATTCATAATGCACAGACAAAATAATTTAGTATTTTCTTTTTATTTGCTTTCATCAACATCAGAGTAAAAACTTGTAAGGATGTACAAAAAAATCTGTCACAGCGTTTTTACCTCAGAGAAAACTGTATAACCAGTTTCTTGTCCTGTCATTTCGCAGTTACATGTTTAAGCTATATGCGAAGTAATTGCTCCATCAGACTTTTTCCCCTTCATAGTTGAAATATATTAATGGTTGCTTGGCTGAAGTTGACTGCTTCCTCAGAGAAATCATGCTGAGTTATTAATGAATTAATTTACTAATTTATTTTGGGGATTTAGTATCACTGTCAGGTCCAGTATTTAGGCCCTATTCCCAATTTCCCATGAGAAGCTAGTGGTGAGCCACCTTCTTGAACCACCTTAGACTTTCTGGTTAAAGTTCTTCTATATGTTGCTTCTTGCTGTGCTTTATTACCTTGAACCTTTGTTTTACTTATCCACCTATCATCAATGCTGATGACAACTTTTTGATGTAAAATGAAAAGACAAAGTTCTGTGGTTATGGTACAAGTAATGATTTGCTCGGCTATTTCAGAGTCATGCACGTGGCTGAGTCGGGAGTGTAAGGATAGAAGGTTTCCTGAAAATCTTGCCCTCTGATTTGGCTAATACACATCCCATTTGAGTTTCTGTTTACCTTCCTCCTTACATGTAATCCCATCCAGTCCGAGCATCCCAGGAATCCAAATCCTTCCCCCGACACCAGCTCTCCAGCCATATATACATCTTCCTATTTTTACTCTCACTAGCACTTGGTACTGGGAGTAATCCTGAGATTACTATCTTTGAGGTCCTACATTTTAATTTATGCCTTAATTCCTGTATTCAGCCTGTAGGACCTCATCGTTTTTTAAACTTATGTTGTTCATATTATAAATATTCTACAACAGCAAGTTTTTCATCTTCTTCCTCCAGAATAACCTACAGCTGCTCTGAGACATTTGTGACTCAAGCAAGAGGGAGACAACATTACATCTCTTTCCCCTAAATGGAATCCCCTAACATTGCAGCCTTCCTACTTTTCTTCCCTTCCTGCTCAGCAAAGCAATGAACAAGGCTGCTATTGCCTCCACCCCCCCCACCCCACATCACCCCCCACCCCCGGGATGCCATCTTCTGCATTAGTGTAGAGGGACTGACACCCAGGATTCCTGCACTACCTGCTTATATCTACTTTGTCTGGCAGTCACACATTCAGCAGGAACAGTTGTTAATAGGGTTCTATTTGTATGAGATTTTTATGTACCTGAGCACTGTTTTTTCTCTCTGGCATTCATTTGTCTAAATTATGTCAATAGTAGTGTTATACACAAAAATAGTTTTTGGAGGGATTTTGCATCACCTTGGTCTCAATAACAAATGATGCTGTTCACTCCTAGAAGAATCAGCTTTCAATAGCTCAAACTGGATGTTACTCAAAGCTCAGGCACATTCCTCCTTCAGTTGCAGGCAGAAAGTTACAAAATTTGTGGCAAAAATCTCAGGTAGACTCAGCCAAACTGGGATCTCATTCTTCACCCTTCCTAGTGGTTTCATCAGGTTCCCATCAAATGTTAGTGGCCGGCTATGCCAGAAGAAATGCTGCAAAAAAAAAGTGCTTCCATGTTCATCAGATGAGAAATTAGAGAAAAGCAGGAGAAAGACAACTGTCAAAAGAGATGACATCTAAAACCTTCTCTACCTGGGCTTCACAGGGAGGGATCCTTTGATTGACACTTCCTGTAGGAGTGATGTCTGCATAGGATATCCTTCCCTGAACTAGTCTTCACCCACAGCTGTGACCTCTGAGAACCTCAAGTACGAGTTTACACATGTGCCTGCCTAGCTCTCAAGGTCAAAGTCAGGGTCACTCTCAGAAACCTTGCCTCAGAATCCTTGAAGGTTGCTTCAGCTGATATGTGCCATCTATGGCACTTAGCTGCACACTACTGGACTGCAGGAGGGAGATAAAAGCTCAACTGGCAATGAGCAAAACCTTCCATTTTTGGTCAATGCAATTTTTTGCATTCATAGCTAGAAGAGGCATTTGGCTACATTTCAGGGGTCCCAAAAATGCAGCCACTCAAAGAAGCCATTCATGCCCTTACTTTAACCCATCCCCCGGTGGATCTGCTCTCCCCTCCCCTGCGCTTGCCTATCACCATCTCCTACCTGCATCTACCTGTCACCTCCGTGTGCCCACCCCGCCTCCCCTCTTTTGTCAATCTATCACTGTACTGCTTTTCCCTTCTACATATTGGGCTTCCCCTTTCTTAACTTCAGTCCTGAAGAAGGGTCCTGACCCGAACTGTTAACTACCTGCTTTTCTCCACAGATGCTGCCTGGCCTGCTGAGTTCCTCCAGCATCATATTGTTTTTCATGCCCTTACTGTCACCTCCTTGGCAACCCTTTGCTCAATAAAGCTGGCTTCTACATACCCTGTTCTTCAGAAGCTGGTTCAGTTTCCTCTGTGCCTCTGGTAGGACTCTGTCACCACATCCCCAAACACCCCATCCCGCTCCAGTATCATCAATATAGCATGCATTCATTCCTTGCCAACACTCCCTATTAGCTGAACGAGTGCCAGTTGTATTGTGGTGTGATCGTTTATGGACTGCATCCCGAGAGGGCTGTGAAGATCTGTGCTACTAATATCGAACATTTGACCCTCATGCCTGCTTTGCCTGAAACAAAACAGTGTTACATGAGAGCACTGTTTAGCACATGATTAGCACTGTTTAGGAACTGGCACAAATAAATTTTGTGATTTTTTTTTTTCTTTAGATCCTTTTAAAATAGCTTTAGAGTGTTCAAACAATGTTTTAGTGCACAGAGGAATTTCTAGATTCGACAGGTTTTTCTTTAACCACAAATAATGTAGGATCCTTACTTTTAAATGCTTCTGCATAATATTCTGGAAAATTAAAAGCTTGGTACCTGCCTTTGCACTAATAAGGTAAATATTATTTCAATGGGTAAAAACAAACTGCTGGAGGAACTCAGCAGATCAAGAAGCATCTGTGGGTGGATAGGAATTGTCAATGTTTTGGGTTGAGACCCTGCATTAGAACTCTGCAGGACCAGTTTAACATAATCACAATTGCAATTTGACGTTAACATGTAGAAAGACTGCTAAGTACATAAGCTGAAGCTATTTTATGTAACAAAACTTACAAATAAATAACTGTCCTTTATAGTGTTTGTAATACTCCTCCTTTCCTGCTTCCACACAGATACACGTGACAATGCACTTGCACCCTATTGCTCCAGTGCCAACTCCTGTTGTCACACAGCATGCTCGGTGTTGCAGCCACTAACTAAATCACAGTAGGTTATTGACTCATCACAGAAACAGTTTTTAGGCCTAGGAAATGAATCACCATGGTTAGCTTGTGAATAGTGTTGTTTGCCTACTTCCAACACTTATTATTTGCATTTTATCATTCAAAGTTGGTCTATTGTTCCATATTGCAAGTTACTTTCCCGCATCTCTGAGGGACATACTGCTGCCATGCTAGTTCACATCTGGCATAAGTAATTTAATCAATTATATTATTGTCAGATTTCGTCGCTGGCCTCATCTGGTTGCTTGAACGTGAATTCAATAAACTTGAATGCACTCATAATTCTGTTCCCCATGTTCTTTGTTGGAGTACAGGGGGCAGAAATCATTTTGGAGTTATGGAAAGCCCTGTCAGACCCTGTGGTACACTGTGAAGGATGAATAGGAGGGAACACCGAGTAGATTTACCAGAATGAATCGAGGGATTCAAGGGCTATAGTAAAAGAAGAGATTATATAATTTAAACCTCTCTTTCCTGGAACTTAAGAGGATTTACAACATTAAGGGCATTGACAGAATGGGTAAAGAGAAACTATTTCCACAGGCTAGAGAAAGGCATTTTCTTCACCTGTGCCACCACTGTCAGACAGCTCTGGATTTGCACCCCAAGGTCCCTCTGTATATCAACACTCCTGATATCCTTGTCATTTACTCTAAATGTTGTTCCAGAATTTGACTTCCAAAATTTAGAGGATGGACAAAATTTGGAACTTTAGTCTGCAAATGACAATTTATGTTGTCAATTGGTTATTATAAATCTGGGGCTAATAGAGTTCTGTCATTCAAAACTATTAAAGAATGTGAGGAAAAGTTCATTATCTGCGTAAATTAAGACTTTCAAAAGGGAGCTGGATGCAAATGGTCAAGGATAACATGGTTGACTTGCCACTGGCTGCGAACCAAGATCAATATTTCCTTAGCAATTCTCCTGCAAAGCTGTTATTATGTTTACGATGTTATATTAATGCAAACAGTTTTTGTCCATTATAAAATACCTGGATAAGTGCTGGAATGGTCCATGTGGCATTTTAACATTCTGAACCGGATAAATACAAGAAAAGGAACAAAAGTTCACCTGGCTGACAGTCAGCATTTTGGGTTAAGACCCTTCTTCTGGATCAGATCAAGATGAAGGGTCTCGATCTGAAATATCGATTGCCCATTCCCTCTACAGGTGTTGACTAACCTCTTGAGTCTCTCCAGCACCTTGTTTGTTGCTCCAGATTCCAGCATCTGCTGTGTCTTGTGTCTTCACCAGGATGTTAACTGGATTAGAGAGTATTAGCTATAAGGAGAGGTAGGACAAAATTGGATTGTTTTCTCTGGAGTGTTGAAGGCTGAGGAGGGACCTGATAGAAGTGTATAAAATGATGAGAGGAATAGATAGGGTAGATAATCAAAGTTTTTTTTCAGGAGTGGAAAGGTCAAATACTAGAGGCCATAGATTTCAGGTTAGAGGGAGAAAGTCTAAAGGAGATTTGCGAGGCAAGTTTTTTACACAAAGTGGTAGTTGACTACAATGTGCTGCTAGAAGAGGTTGTGAAAGCAGATATAATAACAACACTTTAGAGGCATTTAGACAGACACATGAACAGATAGGGAATGGAGGAATATAGACCATGTGCAGGAAAATAAGATTAGTTTAAATTGACACCATGGTCAGCACAGACACTGTGGGCCGAAGGACCTGTTGATGTGCTGTAATGTTCTATCTCCTATGGTGGCCTTATGTCTTTTCTGGTTTGGATTTGCTTTTTCAATAACTTATTCCTCTGCATCACCAGATGTCCTTCTCCTCCAAACCTGCCTGAAGCTTTCTGTGTGAATACTCCTAGTCTACAATTTTCTTCCCAAAATGCATTACCCTATATACCTCTTTGTTAAGTTGACTCTTCTGCCAACATGCACACTGCACTAACTTATTTACATTCTCATAAACATTCTAACCATCTATTTCAAGTTCTGCTTACTGCAGATGGTGATGTTGTAACTGTATTCATGCAGATTTCATCTGATCCAAATTTATATCAGGTGAAAAAGAGTTTCTTCATTAAGTACATGTTTACTTAGAAGATCTAATCCTATGCAAATCATACAGAAGCTTCTCTTTTTTGCCTTATCCTACTCTCTATATTCCTTGTCACCCAAGGGCTTTGGTTTTGGTAGCTTCACTCTTTATCTTTATGGACACTTATTTGCTCTGAAATCTCATCCTCTCCTCTTTAAAAGGCTTCCACTGCTTTAGCATGAATTAGCTAGCTTAGTTTCTATTTCACAAAGAAAATACTGCTGATGTTGGTAATGACAAATAAAACACAAAATGAAAATGAAAAGAAAATCTACAAGGAAGAAACAGAGCTAATGGTTCATGTCAATGACCCTTCATCAAATATGTTGAAAGTTATGATGAAAGATTATGAAACATGAAACAATAATTCCATTTCTCTTTCTGTCGATGTTACTGGATCTGTTGGGTATTTTTGGCAGTTTCTGTTTTATTTCAGGTTTTGAGTCCTTATTTGCTAGAAATTTGGATCAACTTGGTAAAATTGGCCTTTCCTCAATTGAGAAGTTTTACTCTTGGTTAATCTTTGATCTCTTCTGTAACTTTTCAAATCTAAAAGAACTATGAACCTCTAAAATGATCCCTCATCAATACTCTTCCCAGACCCCAGCTTTATTTATCAAATAAGTATAGATCTTTCTTCTCTGTTGTTGGGCTTGTTAAGTTGTGGTTAAAACAATGCTACTGAATCTATTTTAAAAATTCAATGCTTTCCATATCGTTTATACTGATTACCTTTGTTAATATTAGGGTAATTGAAATTCCCACCTATTCTTTTCCACCTCCAAAATTTGCTTACATATTTACTCTTCTATTTGATGGTTTGTTGATCTATGTTACACTTCCAGCAAAATAATTCCACCTCCTTGTTTTTCTGTTCAACCCTTATAGCTTCATTTAATGATCTTTCTAGCATATCAATTCTCCTCAAAGCTGATTTCAACAACATTGTGATTCCCATACTCTCTATTCTAACACTCCATCATGAAAAATATAAATAAAGACAAGATCAATTGCTTTATAAAGTTTCCATCTAATTTTTATTATGGTAAACTTACATGCTGTGCACAACCACTAACCTTGTCTAGTCCTCATATGTTACAGTTATAGAACAAATGCTACAGGATATACATTTATAGTTAATGTATATATCAATGTTATTCCCATTTAGTATACCATTGTGGCTGGCAGTTTCTTTAAAAGAGATATGTCTCCCTTTATTAACCAGCAAAAAATAAATAAATGAATAAGTGATTTCAAACCATTATGTGCAGAAGTTTATGAAGAGTACCCATTTCTAATACCTGAAGCCTGTAGGTGGAATGCCCTGACACCGGATTGGACCTGAAAGGTAACCTCCAGTTCTTTGTTGCGTTTTAAACATTAAAAATATAAGCAGTGGGATTGAAAAAAAAAGGTAGGCAACCATTCTTGCTTGTCCCACTATCCAAATCCTAGTTGGTACCTACAATAGCCACTTTGTTCTTTTTCTTTTTTTTTCCCCCAAGCTCATAAACCTCTTCTTCCTGTTGAATCAGGATACATCCAATTTTCTCTTGAAAGCTTTAACTGAGGCATTACTCACTGCTGCAGATGGCAGTCTAGAAGTCAATAATTACAGGCACGAACAAGTTATTTCTCTTGCTAAATTTAGCTTATCCTTCTTTAGTTTATAATCATCTCTTCTGTTCTCCAATCCTGGTTTGGCATAAATACTTAGAAATATTCACTTTATTTATTCCCTTCTATTTATCTTTTCCCATTTGATGCTATCATTTCACAGTAAACAACAAAAAAATGGCATATCTCTAGCCAACTTTTTGGTCTTCATGTTATCAAACTTAATGATATTATAAACCTGATGCTTAAGTTTTCTTTACTTCTAAATATTCAGTGGTCAATGATTAGTATTAGGATCAAACTTCATAGCTGACTTTCTGGGTGGGTTATGAAATTCATATGAAAATAGATGTAGCCTATAAATAGCTGAAGACCTTGTGAAAAGAGTTGAAGCCCAGGCTATTTAATGAATGAAGTAAAAAGTATTCTTGGTGAAATCTTTGGAGAATTCTTGGAAATGGGAACTGTACCTGAGGATCAGTCAAAAAAGAAATGTCCTTCCATTATAAACATAAATGACAGAAAAGTAACCTAAAGATGAATAAACCTGTATTGGAAAAGTACCAATGAGAGTCCTTAAGGAAGGTGAACTGCCCTAAGATCACATATTTCACGAGATAGGGAGATTGTGGGACTTGATGAATTTTTAGGTTTATTTTTAACAACCCTTTAAGAAAGGGTACCTTATTCTGTTCATTTAAATGCCTACAAAATGCTTGATGCTGTATTACTTTAGCGATTGGTCCACAAGGTTAAATGCCATAGTACTAACATAGCTCCCCTGAGACAATTGCGTGCATTTTAAAGACTTAGATTTAATGAAATATGAACAATTAACATCATAGCCTCAAAAAGCAAAGAAATGCAGAATCTGAAATCAGACTAGAGAATGCTAGAAGTATTCAGCAAGTCAGACCACACCTGTAGAGAGAGAAACAGAGTTTATTTTCACATTGTTGACTTTTGATTAGTACTGGTCAGATCTGATACAAACTGATGAGGCTAGTTATCAAAGTAGATAACAATGCAGAGTCCCAAACACTGTTCTGGATAGTTCTGTTGTAGGATCATCAACTTAAAATGTTATCTATATTTCTCCCTCTTTCCACAGATGCTGCCTAATTGCTGAGTATTTCCAGCATAACCTGTTTTATGACTATTTCTTCATCCTCACCATAATAAGATTTACCTTATCTGCAGCCATGTCGAAATATCATGAAATAAAAATAGAAAATACTGGAAGAACTCAGCAGCTCAGGCAGTATCTGTGCAAAGAGAAACAGAGTTAATGTTTCAGGTCAAAGATCCTATATCATAACTGGAGAAGAGAGAAGAGAAGTTAGCTTTAGGTAGCAAAGAGGGTGGGATAGGACAAAGGGAATATCACTGATGAGGCAAGGCCAGGGTTGCCCAGTTTACAAAACCACCCGGTAAATAGGTTAATAAAGACTCTCAGAAAGAGAGAAAAGAAACAAAGGGACATACAAAGTTATAAAATGCAGCTCAGAGCTGTTGCTGAAACCTGAAGTGGAAAGAAGAATGTTTCCAAAAAAAATACCCAACAGATTGGGCAATGTCTACAGGAAAAGAAATAAGACTGGTTTAATATTACATATGGATAACCTTAGAGCAGAAATGATTTAGGATCTTCAACCTGAAACATTAACTCTGTTTCTCTTTTCACAGATGCGGCTTGACCTGTTGAGTGTTTCCAGCATTTTCCGTTTTTATTTCTTGCAACAGAGGCAGGAAAAAAGCAAGTTATCTGAGACTGCTGAATTCAATATTGAGCCTTGAAGGCTGCAATGTGACTGGACAGAAGCCAAGGTGCTGTTCCTCAAGCGAATGTTGGGCCTCATTGGAACAGTGTAGGAAGCCCCAGACAGATAGGTCAGTCTGGGAGTGGGATTGAAAAGCGATAAAGTGATAGGCAACTGGAAGTTTGAAAATATCATGATTTATTTTCCTGCCAAAGTGATATTTACACTCTGGGACAATTTTCAGGTAGTACGAGACTATGATTTCTATATCTTTGTCATATCTGTGGATGTATTTCTTTGCATCAGAACTGGAAGGGTCTCATTGAATTTAGAAGAATGAGGTGTGACCTTATTCAAACATACAAATTCTAAAAGGGCTTGACAAGTTAGATAATGAGATATTTTCATTAGTGAGAGAGTCACAAACAAACAGATATAGCTACAAACTAAGGGGCCGGTCATTTAAAACTGACCTGTGTAGAAGTGTCTTTTCTCGGAGGGTGGTGAATCTCTGGAACTCTCTGCCCATGAGAGTGGTAAAGGCTGGGTTTTTAGATATATTTAAGGTGGAAATAGATAAATATTCGAAAGCTCAAGGAATTGAGAGTTATGAGGAATTAGCACCCAGGATATAGATGTTTCCCAGGATATAGATGTTTCAGGCAATGATGGGGGAAGGGGAGATTAAAAGAGAAGGGGGCATTGCCTTCCTGATTAAGGAGACCATCAATGTAGGTTTGAGGAGGGCTGTCTTAAAAGCTCATATGGGTAGAGCTTAAAAATAAAAAAAGGTGATCATTTTTCTGGGATTATGTTACTGGCATCCCAACAGTCAGTAGGAGATAGAGAAGCAGATGCGTAGGGATATCACAGAGATGTAGGAGAAATAGAGTTATATTATTTGGGAATTTCATCTTCCCCCAGCATTAATTGGGATAATTTTAGTCTGAAGGGGTTAGACAGGATAAAATTTTTAAATTGCATCCAGGAGAGTTCTGGTGCCAGTACTACTAGGGGGGATCCATGCTAGGCCTAATCCCAGGACATGAAGCTGGGCAAGTGGATGAAATGATTGTGGCAAACACTTTGGGGAGGGTCACCATAACCCCCCAGATAAGATTCAAAATAGTTATGTAATGAGTTAAGGATATTCCAGAAGTATCTGAATTGGGGGAAGACTAATTTTAATAGAAGACAAGGGTGATAGTGAATGATTCTGTTTTGATTGGAAACATGTGACCAGTGACGTATCACAGGGATCGGACCTGGGATCCGTGCTGTTTGTTTATATACATTAACAACTTGTATGAATGTAGGAAGTATGATTAGTAAATCTGGAGGTGACTTGAACACTGGTGATGTTGTTGTTAGTAAGGAGGGTAGTCTGAAACTACAGAATCATATTGATCATCCGGTAGGTTGGTAAATTGGTTTATTATTGTCACATGTATCAAGGTACAGTGAAAGGTTTTGTTTTGTATGCGATCTGTACAGATCATTCTATCCCATCATTACGTCAAGGTAGTACTAGGGAAAAGCAATGACAGAATGCAGAATATAGGCAGGCAGACAATAAGGTGCAAGGCCATAACAAGATAGATGGTGAGGTCAAGAGTCCATCTTATTGTCCAAGAGTTCTGGTCAATAGTCTTATAATAGTAGGGTAGGAGCTGTCCTTGAGCCCGGTGGTGCATGCTTTCAGGCTTTTGGTACTGGTATTGGTTTATTATTGTCACCTGTACCTAGGTACAGTGAAAAACTTGTCTTGCGTACTGATCGTACAGGTCAATTCATTACACAGTGCAGGTATATTGGGTTAGTACAGAGTGCATTGATGTAGTACAGGTCAAAGCAATAACAGTACAGAGTAAAGTGTCACAGCTACAGAGAAAGTGCAGTGCAATAAGGTGCAAGGTCACAACAAG
>JARFYF010000084.1:46758436-46769106 GCA_030265395.1 Rhina ancylostomus
TGAGGATTTCCTTTTGTTGACAGTTAACTCCATTCATTATGAAATCATTGTTGCTTTGTCCATGCTCATGATTCCTTGAAATGGCATCAAATTGCAATGCCCTACTTATCTTTGAGTGCCTCTTGCTGCTCTTCACTCTTCTGCAAAGGAACTCAAGTCCTAATAGCCTTGGATTTGTCAACTACTCATAATTTTCTTTTTGCAATTACTGCCCTCCTTTCTACCCTATGTTTATCAGTCAAGCATTGGAGAATATACTTTATGGTAAATTCATTCTTTATGTACACTGAAGTGCAGGCTTGCACAGATTTTTAAGGAGGTATGAGTCAAGCAACTGGCTGTGATCACTCATCTCCACTGGGACTGATTTGCTTACAAAAGGAACCTTGCCTGAACTCTTATTTCTCTTATTTGTGGCTACATTTTGCTTGATCTGGCAATCCAAAACTTCTTCCTCAACATAGTTGTTTCCATTAAGAAAGAAAGATATTTAAATACACTGCTCATAATTCTAAATTGCTTTTTGTGCTAGAAAATAGAATTCATATAATTTAGGCCAATAACTTTGAATTTATATAGATCATATCTCTATTATAAATAATGTGATAAGCTATGTTTTATCTGCGATATATTTTGGCAGGGAATAAAATGAAAGTCAATTCAAGTAATTAGTATAATTCCAAATGGGATGCAAAAACAGAGGTATCTGGGAGCATTAATGTATAGATCATTGAAAGCCATGGGACATATTATTAAAGCAGTTGATAATGGCTTTATAAATGGAGGAACAAAGAAGAAGAAAATCAGGAGCTTCTGCTAAGCCTGTTTGAAATATTAGTTTGGCCCCAACTGGAACTTCTGTTTGCTTCTAGACACCACGCATTAAGATAAATATGAAAGTATTGGAGTGAGTGCAGAAGTGATTTACCAGAATACCTCCAGGGAAAAGGGATCGAAGGAACAATTTTAGACTGAAGAAACAGGGCTTGTTCTCCATAAGGCAGAGAAGACTGTGAATTGATAGAGGTGTTTAAAATCCTATAAGGAAATTAGATAGCACAAATAAAGAAGTAGTTTCCAGTTACTGAGGGATCGATAGTCAGAGGGCACATACTTAAGGTGAGTGGTAAAAGAGCAGGGGTGATGAGTGGAAAATCTTCTTTTACATGGTGAGTGGTTGGGATTTAGAAAGCACTACTTAATGGGATGGCATCAACTGATGCAATAGTAGCTTTCAAAAGGTAACTGGAGATATTCTTTAAGGAGAAAATGCTGCAAAACATGCAAGTGAGGCAAACTGAATTCTTCTTTGAAACACTGCCATGACATCAATAGCCTGAATGGCCTTCTTTTGTACTGTACTTTTCTATTTTACATTGCATGAAAAGAAATTGCAGCAACCTCCTCAGCCTTCATTCCCCCCTTGACACTTTGGAAAAGACCACACTGGATTGTTTCAGATCTTTGGATTCCTCCTATTTCTTTCAACAGCCCTACACTGGGACTTTGGCTGCTCCCACTTCACTGCCTTTTAACTGCTAACAAACTCCTTCAAATTTGGTAAGAAAATTTTTAAACCTGGTCAAAAGAAATGGTTGGAAACTAGTGTAGGGACACCAGGACCTTGCCCATTGGAGAGAATCCTAAACCAAAATTACAAAAAAAATCTAAGGATTTAACATATACCCCTGGCAGTCTACAACATTTGATTGAAAGAATTGGGGTGGCACAGTAGCGTGGCGGTTAGCATGACGCTATTACAGCGCCAGCAATCGGGGTTCGATTCCTGTCACTGCCTGTAAGGAGTTTGTACGTTCTCCCGTGTCTTCATGGGTTTCATCCGGGTGCTCTGGTTTCCTTCCACATTCTAAAAACGTACGGGTAGGTTAACATGGGGTTTAGAATGGGCGGCACAGACTCGTTGGGCTGGAAGGGCCTGTCACCACGCAGTAAATAAAACATTAAAAAAATATATAAGATGGCACTGCTGTGCAGACCTGAGAAGTGCTGTGATGTTAGAGGAACTTTGTCTCTCATGAAGACACAAAAGATTTCCTGCCACTATTTCAAAGAAGGACAGTGTAGTAATATTGGTGCTCCAGCCAATATTTATTTCTCTATCAATTTCACTGAATATAGTTTTTCTGACCATTATTGCAATGTTGTTTCTGGATCCTTGGTCTGTGCACATTGGCTACCCAATTTCCTACATTACAGAAGTATTTAATTGATTGCAAAACAATTGGTACATAATGCCTTCCATTCTTTCATGATTGCGCAATGCAAATTTAACTTCTTTCCTCTCACTTACTTTATTACAGATTCCATTGTTGTTCTCTGAACTATAGTTCTGACCTGAATTGTGCCTGCCATGATCCCTTTGGGATGTCTGAATTTCAGTTTAAGTGAAGCATCCAAGTACTCAATTTTCTATTTAAAAGCATAAGAGAGCCTATGATATAAAAAAGCCTTCAGTTCATCAGACTCACTTCTTCTGCAGACTGTGTACCATGCCCTAGATTTTTTTCTACAATAACACCAAAGATAACCCATTTAAATTAAGTGGGTTAATGTAAACTCTGGCCAATATACTCTATGAAGTCAAAGTCTCCAGAATATTCAGCCATTATTATTTATGCACTATTCAATCAATGCAATCTTCACCTTCATGAGCAAGACGAACCGTTACCTTAATGCACAAGAACCATTGACACTGATTACAACCAGCTTTACCTCACTTCCCACCATCATCAACTTGGACACAGGGATAAAAGCGTAGACACTTGGACAATGCCACCAAATGGCCATATTCCTATCCACCGTATTAATTCTGGCCTTGGATGACACCGCTGCTAAAACTAAGTAGAGCCCAATAATAATTTGAAAGTTGGATCACAATTTACCTGATTTCCTACAAATTTCAGAAGCTGTCCTTCTTCAAAGTTTTTCTGGACTCAATGAAGCAAAAGCATTCACCGGCATTCTACCAAACTTCAGGTGGTCCCACTATAAGCAGCCTCATCACCTTCAGCACTTACCATCACCAGAATGCTCAGGATCTTTTATTATTGGGACACCAGCCACTCATCCCACCAAGAATCCAGGAATTATGGAGCCAGGGGCCAGAAAATCCTTTCCGCCCTCACAGGCCAGATTGGAAGTTTGGGAAGAGGGAAGGGAATGGAGAGATATATGGCCTCAGGCATAGTGGGATAGAAGTAAGGCTGCCAGGAGAGTGAAGAAGATGGATTCCATGAGGTTTGGCTGACTTATTCTGACATTTCAGTGACTTAGTTCCATTTTTGGTAGGCATTACTGATCACTGTTTTGTATTATTTGGGGGGCATCCATAGCATCAAATGTTGGAGGAAATTAGAGAGCTCTACTAAAGGCAAAAGGTTTAAGAGTTTGGAAATTCCATTCTAAAACTGGATAGAAGTTCGTCATCAGTCACTTAAACTTAACTTAGGCATAATTTGTGGCTAGATCTTGCTTTCTAGTTCCAAAATTCAGTTCTATAATCTCATGAGAGAACTTTGGAAATGTCACCATATAATGCAAATTCAGAGCATGTGACTGATGATGAACTTGATCCTATATTTATGCATTAACCAGGTGCAATTCAAGCTAATTTAACAGTGGAATACTGCACATGAGCCCAATAAAAACAGGCCCTGATCTTACTCTTAAATATTTCATGTAACCTGGAAGAATATGTCACAATGTCAAGTGAAGAGCAAGCTCACAGAGAACCCAAATGCGACACACTGGTACGAGACTGCAGTCGGGATGCTTCCTCAGAACCAAACGCAGGCAGCATCCAGAAGGAATCTTGCCTTAGAGCTCTGAGGTGGGATCCCAACACAAAAACTGGATATCCTATGAGGAACAGCGAAACCAGGACTGCTCTGGAGTTGCCAGCTCTAAGCAGCCAGGAGACAAAGTATACCCAAAGGTTGACCAATACTCTGGCAACTAAAGCTAGTGAAACCAGGGCTTTTATGCTTGTCTCCTGATGGGGCTCAAGGTGTGTGTCGTTATGCGATTAGTAGTGCATGGAATCCACGTTCTGCACAACAAGGCACCGTCAGTGGAGCCGAATCAAGGGCCATCACTCGGAACCATGGCAGAATACCTAAAATATAAACCACAACTTGTGTGTACATTAAGTTACAAGGTACTTTGGAAAGATGCGCCTGGGTTGGAGGTAGAGGCAGGTAATCTCAAATCATTTAGGTAGTATTGAGACAATCACTTGAATTATCCAGACATGGCAGGCCTCAGACTAAGAGAAGTGGTGAGGTAGAAGAATATAAGGAAGGAATTCCAGAGCTTTATGTCCTGGCGACTATTGCATTGCTGCTAGCAGCGTAAAATTGGGGCACTTCTTAACCAGGTTCTAATGTCAGTATATAGATATTGATGCATGTTAAGACATAGAGAGCAAAGCTTTGGATGACCTCAGCTTTACAGAGAGAAAAGATTGAAGTTGGCATTGGAATAATCATGTCTTGAGCTAACAAAGGCATGGAGAAGGGTTTCCGCAGCTGAAGAGCTAAGGGGAAATTGAAATATAGGGCTGTAATGGATGTGGAAACACATAGAGTTAGTAATGGTGTGGATATGTGGTAAATCACATCACAGGCTTAAATATGAAGGTAGGATTGTTCCAGTTTGAGTTAGCTTTAGGCAATTGCCAGGGAGATACACATAGTTCATAGCTAGAGAGGGGGCCAAAAGCAGTAACTTCAACCTTCCCAATATTTAACCTGAGGACAAACATTTTTCTTTACCAAGTTATGAATGTCAAATCTGCAATCTAACAATTTAGAGCTAGTGGATAGATAAAGAGAGGTATTGGTGAGTAGAGCTAGTTGTCCTCTCCATTTAAATGAAAAACTGATGATAGATTTTGGACGATATTTTGAAGGGCAGCATGTAGATAAGAAAAACAGGAGGGACAATGAACAAGTCCCCAAAACAGATCAAATTAGCATTACAAGAGAGGAAGTGTAGAAGTTCTCTATCTAGTATTGGATGGACAATAACTGAACCATATGAATCAGTGCCACCTAACCAGATTACTGAGGCCTTTGGAAGGGAATTCTGTGATCAACTTTGTTAAATACTTCAGAGATGTTCAAGAGGACAATGGAGGACAGATTACCAGATCTTAAATATATTAATGAGAGTATAACACCCATCAAACCCCTCAGTAAAATATCTTCCTGATGAGGAGAGAAGGTGTGGGAATTCTTCAGCAGCAATTGTGGCTCCAGGGACTTGTTTCATTTTTTTTAAGCCAGCCTAGAGAGGGGGCCAGTGCACTGGGGGCTTGGCAGATGCTTACAGCTCACTGTTCATATATTGTCTGAGGTCAAGTTTTCACAGATTTCAACAATGTGTAACCAGTGAGCTGTAACCCTTCCAGAGCTCTTTTTTTTGTCAGTTTTGTTAGAGTTGGCTAATTGAGATATATGCCTGAAGGTTTTTTCTGTCAAAACATTAAGTAACAATCAAGGGTTCAATCTGGTTTACTTTAGTACAATAGCTTACCAAGAATAAAGGAGAATGTGGAAATTAAAATCTATGATTTACCTTCTTAAAATATGTCCAATTTTGTTTCCTGATATAAAAACAGTCATTATGAACATACGTAGTAGTTTACACTGCTTCTGACAGGGTATGACATTTTGATTGTGCAGTCTCCATCAAATCTGATAATTGATACTCTGCACTTTTTCAGCATTTTATTTTGAGTTCCTATTTTCATCATTTGCAGCTTTTATCTGTTTTCATTATTGTTTGTACTTTCCCTTCTCAATTGCTCTACTCAAGATCAAATTTTATGTATACTCAAATCCAACTTTTGCAGGGAATATTCACTATTTATGAAACCTAATCCTGACAGACAGCTTAAAATAATTTTTATTAAACAGAAAAAATATTAAAATCTTAGTTCAAATTTCCCATGACATGATGTTTTGTTGAACAATTAAGAATGATAATATTCAACTTTACAAATATTTTCATACAATCACTTTGACATTTGTATATTTGTATAAAATTCCCTTGATATTATAACCAAGCCTTTACATTGGTTTTAAATTGGATGCAATAATGAATTCATGGAATCACAGAATATTAGAACATGGAAGCCAACGTTTCAGCTGCCTCTTTGAAAGAGCTATCTATTAGTCCTACCCCCTGCCCTTTCCCCATGGATCTGGAATCTTTTCAAGTATATATCCAATTCTCTTTTGAAAGTTGTGGTTTAATATGCTTCTAGTGCCCTTTCAGAAAGTGTCTTCTAATGAGTGACTCCATTGCAGTGGTAAGCAGTCAATGTACACATCAATGTGTAAAGCATTCAAATGCTAATGTTCAAAGGGCACAATTTCAAGGCATAATTTAGCAAAATGTTTTTTTCATGAACAGCTCTATGTTTCTCAAATTTGCCGATATTCTAGTCTTTTGAGAAGGTAGTTTGAAATGATGTACAATATGGAAAAGGAAATATGCCACTTAAATCTGATTGTTGAAACAATTGGTTATAATAGAATCTGTGGTGGCCCCAGACCTGCTCAAAGCTTCCCCACATGAATTCTCAATAACTCTGCACAGCAGAAGTTTGCAACAGGGAAACAATGACAGCAACAAATTCAGTTTATTTAGTGCCTTTAATGTGGCAAAATATCCCAAGGTGCTCCATTGGAGTCTTGTCATTCCCAGATCAGGGCAGATGATCAGAAGTTTTGTTAAGAGGGTAGAGAGATAAAGAGGAATGAGGGGTAAATAAACAGAGATTCAACAAAAGAACTGAAGTGCTCCAAGCTATAGCAAATTAAGGTATAACTGGTACTGGTGAACAGTTAGACCTGGGGATAATCAAAATGTCAGAATTGGATACTTGGAGCAGTGGAGGAGTTTGCAGAGACAGGGAGTGGCAAAGCCATGGAGGGATTTGAAATCACCGACAAGAATTTTAAAATTGAGAATATAACGTGCCCAGTTCTAAAGTGAGTTGGCAAGCATAGGGTGTTAGGTGAAGGATGAATTTGCATGTTGGCAAGTTAGATCATTGGTAGCAGTGTCTGGACGATCTCAAGGAAGGTTAGGAGCCAGTAGTAAATGAGACACTCCTGTTTGGGATGCCCTACTTCCCTTCATAATTGTATTGATCCAGGCACTCAACCTCCAAAGCTCAAGCCCCAGGCTGCTCCCAGTTAAATGACTTTAAATGATGCCATTTATTGTAGTCATGGATGAGACACAATGGCCAGGTCCAGAATCAGAAGTACATTTAAGGTTGTTTTGCAGCAACCATCCCAGTAGAAACTTCAGAGAACAGCTGGGGAGAAGCATTTGCAGGGAAGCAAAGCAAGTTGTATCCAGAACAAACCACTCCCACTACATCTTTGACATGAAACTAAATTGCACCTTCATGCTAGCTGGCTATTAAAGGAGAAGAAGGGATGGAGGAAGAAAGAAAGAGTGAGAGAGGAGTAAGCTGGGAGGGAGCTAAAAGGAATAGTTTGGCAGAGATGGGGGAGGGAATGAGGAGGATGAGAAGGGGTAGAGGATGAGTAGGGTTGCCAACAGATTCACTTTGGATGGAAATCCCCATTTTCAAATGGGAAATTGGTTCCCCAAATAATGTCAATATGGAATGCCTTTCCCATCCCTGACACTCAACCACAAGGATCGCATCCCTGGCCCAATTCAAGCTGAATGCTTGTGGAGCATTATTTATTGCTCAGTCACCTGACAGACACAATGGTTCGCAATTTGCAGTTAGTGGCAAGAGCTTCCGAATAGTCACTGACCTCCAAATTGAAGTGAAACTTACTTTGGAGCAACCTGCCTAGTGGGAATTTCCATAAGACGCTTGAGGAACTCCCTCCTGACAAGGCCGAACAAGCCTCATCAACAACCACTCCATCCACCACCACCCTTGCCCACAATTAGCCTCAGCCACAACTTCTCCCTTACTTTAGAAGTACATAGTTGTTAGGCCAACAGAATTGAGAGTAAGGGAGGCCAATCAGGCATCACAATAATGTGTGCACTACTTTTCATACAATTTTACTGACCTGATCACGAGAGTGGCAACGGAGGCATATCTTGGATGTTTTCAGTAGAAAGATGAACTGGGGAAGCAATGGAGTATTGCAATATAGGCTGGAAATAGGCTGCCCTAGTGGTAACAATGATTTGTGCTACGAAGCTCATCATGGAGTCTTAACATGACACTGGAATTGAGAACAATCTGGTTATGTTTCATTCAATTCCATAATAAAATTAATAAGTGCTACTCATCCTCATGTTCAGTGTAATTGACAGAAAATCAGCATAGTATCAATAGAGCTTGGAAAAGGTGATATAAAACAAGCGCATTTGAAGGCTCAGGAAGGATGAGGCTGCCTTGTCCTTCACTGTGTGGAGTTTTCCCTAGGGAAACACAACATTCCTCCTAAGAAACATTTCAGATTCACTTCCCAGCCTCTTGAACCTGAATTTCTTCTGAGGTGTATTAATTTGCTTAGAAAGTGAGAGGTTTGCTGTTCTTTTTCTCAGTTGTGCTTATTCTTTTTAGTTAGCTGCGATATTTTATTTTCAATTGTTTCTTTATTGGTCTGTTTTGATTTCTTTACTTTTCACATTCCATCAATGTGTTGAGTGGGATTCTTTATTTAAATATCCTAATGAAATCATTGTCAGCACTTAAAAATATTGCAGCAGTGAAGGAGACTATTTCTCATATTGTGCCATTAAAAGAGCAACCCACTTATTCTCATTCTTCTGCCCTTTTGGATCATTTTCATGTTTTGTTCAAATAGTCTTTCAATCCCATTTTATAAACTATTCTTTTTCACCTCTGCTAGGTCATTCCACGACCTAAAAAAAAATCATACACATAAAATGATTCTCCTAACCTTACCATTTGTTCTTCTAATCTTTGATCCTTCATGATTACCTTAAATTTATGTCCTGTAGTTTTCAATTCCCTAAAGCAGTGAAGAATTCTTTTTCCTTATTTTGGGTCTGAGATGCAGTTTCTTCAACAATATGAAGAAAGCCTGCATAGGTAGAATTGGCAAAGTAGGTCATTGCAATGTCAATGAAAAGGACAATTTCCCACAGGGGTAACTTTAGACCTTTGCCTTGGGATATAACTCTTGAAGTGTTGCAGTGCCAAATAACAGATATTGGTGTCACATTTATCAAAGACTCCCACAGTGCCCTTTCTTTGTTGTGCCTTTATGGAAGAAAATGACCTACTATGGACAGGGGCCAGGGGCAGGAATAAGCAGTTTCTTGTTGCAGGAAAGGAAACCTAGAAATAGAAGGAGGAGGATAAACAGGAGGGAAATTATCAAATGTCCACATAGCATAGGAAGGCCTTAGACACAGCAAGAAGACATACGATTGGATTATTTGGAAAGAGAACATATTTTCTATTTGTGGCTTCTATCAATGAATATTCACAATTTTTTGACTTAACTGACTCCATTTCAGTTGTATATTCCAAAACAAGTTTTTCCTTCAGTTTTTCCACAAGGCACCCTAAGGGCTAGATAAATTAGGGCAAGAGGCAAATTCGTCTGTTTTCCACTGTATTACGTTGCTAAGTCCACTTATTGTTTGGTTCAGACCCCTTCTCAAGGTAGAGTTGGAACAGTGAGCACCAGGCAAATGAAGGAGCAAGATCAGGCTGAGAAAACCTAAAGCTGGCTGAAGGGCCTGCTGAGGACAGCACTCCGGCTTCCAGGAACTGTGGATTAGAGGTGTTCGCTGCTGAACCTCGCCAATTTTCTTTTAGAATCGTGAAGAACCACACACTGTATTCTCACTATACAGAGGAGTCAACTGCTCTAGAACATGCAGTTCTAAAAGAAGGCAATGGAGGCCTATCAATTATAAACCAGAAATGGAGTTATCTGTGAATGATTTAACAATGTTTAATCCCATTCATGACTTCTCAGCAAATGGAGCTGTTCATGTCTGTATGCAGAAAGATCTGGGCAAAATTAAAGCATGGGCAAATAAGTGGCAAATTACACTTGTGCCACAAAACTGAGAGAAAATAATTATCATCAACAAGAGACAGTATAACCACTTATCCTTGACATACAATGGGATTACCATTACCAGGGCACCCTGCCCTCCTACCCTGCCATCAGTATCGTGTGGGGTCACTATTGACTGAAGTTGAAACAAACCAGCCACATATGTGCTGTAGCTGCAAGAGCAAGTCTGAGGCTGAACAATCTTTGGTGAGTGATTTATCTCCATTTTCAAGGCACATTTCAGGAGCATGATGAAATATTCTCCATTTGTCTGGATGAGTACAAACCCTGAAGCAGTTTGACACCATCTAGGACAAATGGAGGCTATTCCATCATGCTTCTGAAAAGTACCTTGAAAACAGAGACATTTATCGTCAACCAGCACATAGTGGCTGTAGTGTTTACCTTCTACTCTGACAATACCATCCAAGCCCACAATTTCTACCAATAAGAAGGACAGGGTAGCAAACCACAGAAACATTACCACTTTTAGGTTTCCCTGCAGCTCAAAAGCTATAGTTCCTCCTTGCTTTTCTTCCATTCACTGCACCACTTGCCTATGCCATTCCCATGTTGAGATACCATCAGCAGAAAATGGAG
>JARFYF010000084.1:46826211-46839969 GCA_030265395.1 Rhina ancylostomus
ACAATTTATCCCCATGGCATCCCTGGTCTCACCCTGTCAGAGATATTTTCTTGGCCCTATCCACTCCCACACTCTCTCTGCAGCTTAATTCTAGTTTATGTTTTCCCTTGGCCAATTCTGATAAAGGGTCTTTGACCCGAAATGTTAAATCTATTTTCTTCCACAGGTGTTGCTTGACCTGCTGAGTGTTTCCAGCATTTTCTGTTCTCATTGGAAATACTTATTTCGAATATATTATCTACATACAAAAAGTAATTTAATCTATGAACTTCAAATGAAACAAATCTGAATTAAGTTCAAATGCTAACCATCTCATCAAGGTGTTCAGATGTTTCTGTCACAGTGTAATGTGGTGGTAAATCAGCTTGGAATGTATCTGGTGGACTGGATAGCTCAGCTCTATTCTTCACAGGTTTATCCAGATGTGCAAGCAGCATGAATGTGTTCAAGGGAATATTAAAATTCTTCTTGAAGTGTCACACAGCATATCCTGCAGCTAATATCCTTGTTATATAGCTGTAATTTCAATTTGCTTTTGAAGTTGGTTCCAATTAAACAAACGGAAGCAACTGTGATTTCATTGAATTAATGAAATTTTGTAATCATTTGTTGGTAAACCTATGGTTTCTAATGCACAAAAGTGTGTAGTGGATTCATCTTATTCTGTTTGGCTTAATACTAAATTCACTGAGTGTCGTTCAGAATAATATTACAAATTTTTAATTACTTAGAAGTTTTGTTAACCTTGGAAATGCTCTCATCATTTGATAGGCTGTTGTCTCAGCAGCAAAATATTTCAGGTGCACACAATATAAGACTAGAAGTTTAATGTATGAGTCAGGTCAATAATGTGAATGGCCACATTTGAGTGCAAGTTTAATGTTCTCTAGACATTTTCCACATGGCATTTAGACAATTGATAAATTGTTATAAGTCTTTTTTCTGTGTCATCATGAAATAGGCACAGGCCTCATTCCAATTTTCATCTATAGTTCGAACAGCTCAGTCACACAAAAGTCCTGAAATTCACATTTTATGGAGTTTGGAGATGCAGGAGTACTGCAATCAGCTATAGGAAACAACTTTGGGCTGCTGCAGATACCATACACCTCTGCCTGACTTACTGACTCCCTATTCCCCCCTCACCGGTAGTTGTGGCATTGAACAGAATTAGTTGGACTCCTTAGCTGAGCTGTGTGATTGGCGGGCATCTAGAGTTTGCTAGTATTGGAGTGATGGTCCAAGGATAACTATAAGATGGGCTTCTGGCCACTTAGTTCTGGTACATAATTGGTGAGTATCACCAACATTGTACAAGGTTTCCATTTGTAAAGAATTTTACTGTATATCCCATTATAACATGTTATTGCATGTGTACCTTGGCCCAGGATCAATCATTGTCCCTCGCATTATTTTCTAAATAAGTGATTAGCACTCAATGATTCTTTCAAGTTACTGATGATAAACTAAATCAGATTGAGTTCTGTCTTGATTTAATATTAAAATTAATTGAACTGAACAAAATTTTGCTTCAGTTTACATGTACCTTTACAGTGACTCAATGGAATATATCAAGTGCATCGTTTTTTGTCATGTGACTCTGAAGGGGAAAATGGCTTATTCTATAATTGGTACTGTGTCGCAAAATATCCTTGACCTAGAATGGACAATTAAATTGTTGGATAGTGTAGCCTTACAATCATCATCTCTTAGCTAATATATACATAGTTAAATTATAATGGCCAGAGGCTAACCTACCAGTATTCCTGTAACTGTCTTGAGTTGAAATGAACATTGCACAGAATATGCAATGAGCTGGATCATACTGACAGGTTGCTGGTGGATTTATAGAGAACTACTATGTCAATGCTGATGTGTTTTAGATTTCAGTACCTTATATTGCAGTATTGCATAGAGCTCATGAGAGGCCAGAAGTGGACAGCCAACCTCCTGCTCTATCCTTGGTCTCACCATTGAACTTAAAAACATTCTGTAATGACCTAAGCTGAAGGCTCAGATGCATTGTGCCTATCCCTATCATGCAAAACTGTAATTGTCCCATACCTTTCGGAACTGTCACACTAAGAGCTGCCGGTCTGGTGGAAATTGCATCATAAAATTCACCGTATTGCTGCTAACATAGGGTTTATGCATGATTGCATACAGAAAGTCAGAATTCACAATTATATCGCACACAATGAATTGCGTTCATATAAATTGAATATTGTCCCTTTGAGCTTTATGTGACATTGCAAGGGCCCCAGTGCAGTGCCAATTTAATGTGCATTTCAGCACATACTTATTTTTTACTTATATACTATGACACGGAAGGAGCTCATTTGGCTCAAGCTGTTGCCAGCTCCTAGCAGAGCAATTCCATTAATCCCATCCCCCTTATTTCCCTATGGCTCTGCAACTTGTAACTTCTTGCAAGTCCATCAATTCCCATTTGCTTTTTTGCCATCTACTTCCACCAATGAGTAATTTACAGATGGAGGAAATCTCCAAGTGGTCCACTAGAGAAAACAACAAATCTCTGGAGGCCAGATTTTATGGGTATCAACTTCTGTTTTTAATGTTATAACATTCTGGCACACAGGATACTATTTAATGCTCTGGTATGACTCTCATATTTGAAGGATTTATCTGATTACTATCCAGTCGGCACACTGCATAACATCTTCACTTTTATACCTTGAATTTATCTGCTATTTAATTGATAAAGTGGGACTTACGTGTAATGTCTGTCTCCTCTCCTCAGCATCCTGTTTGCAGATATAGTGGGCTTCACCAGTTTGGCATCACAGTGCACTGCACAAGAACTAGTTAAACTTTTAAATGAACTTTTTGGCAAGTTTGATGAGCTGGCCACGGTAAGTCTTTTTATTAATATTTTTCAGCTATTTATCTTTGTTATCTGTTTACTTTTTCTCTCGACTGGTCATTCATGAAGAGTAAAACTTTATACTTTTGTATTTCACTTCTTGGCAAGGATGCACGTTGTTAATGGCTAGCAAAATGAAAATGTCAGGGCATTTGTTGTAGTGAGCTTTCAATAAAGATTCCAAATGGTTGTCAATAACTTAGACTTCAACTGACATTAAGTGCTCATTGATCTGACTTAAAAATACATCTTGAAAATAGATATAGGTGGATTCCCAAGTTCGAGTAGATCAATGAAGGTTAATGTATTTTAACTCTGCCTTAATCAGTGATGCTTCAAAGTTAAATGTGCCGTGAAATGCAATTTCTATCACCTGTACTTCATGCAGGCAACTGTCTACTTATCAACTTATTTCAATGGCTCATCAGCAAAAATTGAACAGTGAAAGTTTAATTATGCTATTAAATAAACTTGGGAAACACTGAGGGAGATCGGTAACTGAAGAAGTAATAAATTGTTGTGGCTTCCTTAGTGTATTTGCTCACCATGTAATTTAAGATGTTCAGGTGGCAGGTGTGTATAGCCGCCTTGTCCAATTATTCAGAAGCAGCTAATGTGAAATGGCAATCTCAGCTGAATAGTTTAAGTATTTTGAATAAAGAAAGGCTCAGATATTTTAGGAACCACTGTAGTATTGTAAGTAACATACTTACCTTTTAAGTCCAAAGATTGTGGGATCAAGTCCCATGTGAAAGATTTGAGCATGTATATCTATGTTGATACCATGGAAGGTGATTCTGAACCAAGGCTGTATCATCTCTCTCAGATAGACATAAAAGATCTTATGGCAGTACTTTCAAGAAGATCAAGGGATTATATTCCATTACTTAACCCACAATCAACTGTTCTGATTCTTATAAGATGCATGTATAGAGGAACTTACTGTGCAAAAATTTCTTGTGTGTCCTATGTTGCAACAAAGACAACACTCTATTGGCTGTTATTCTAAGGCAATGAAAGGAGCTTAAGTAAATGCAAGACTTTCTTTTAACATGGAAACAGAAGTGAAGCATTGAGCCTCTGAGGTTGTTCCACTATTCAGTTAGATCATGGTTGATCTGTGGTTCATCTACCTCCCTGACTTTATTCCATGTTTTTTTTATTGAAACCTGGCCCTAATCATTAACAAAAATCTTCAAATCATGATTGCTGCTCGGTACATGTGAAACTGCATGCAATCCATTGTGAAATCTAGCAGTAGACTAAAATACACTCCAAGGTTAAAAAGATAAATTTCAAATTACATTAATAGTTTATGTAAAGCTTGGATTTAAACTGCCTGTGGGCCACAGTTAGAAATGAAAACTTTATGGGATGCATCCCTGGTGTATTGGATGATTAAATATTTTCTTGAGATTTTAAACTGGTACAGAATTTGGAAGGTGTATGCATAACACTACTTCTGTCTGCCAGGCGCAATAGCACTGGACTTTGAGTATCTAATCAACTTCATGACAAGGAATCAGATGAATCCTTGACACCATGTTTTTCCTCCTCACATTTGAACCTAAGTGATTTTGCAGTTCAATTTTAGGTCTAGAAGGGCCAGTTCATCAGACTCTCACACTGTGTTTGGATGAAATTTCAATTTATTTCTGCAATCATCATTTGATGTACCCATACTTTGGAGACTGAATGAATTAACTGTCACCAAATCTTCAAGGGAGAAATGAGACATGTCACACACTAACTAGATTTATTGATCACAACATCACAACTTAAAATATTAAATCAGACAGTGAATAGATAGAAACTGATGCAGTCAGCAACATCTAGCAGCTGATCAACAAGACATAATGGACAGATTTACTTCACAAAATTAGCAACAAGAGTTGTAAAGGAAATTTAGTACATCACTGTAAATTGTATTAATTAGTGTGCATTAAAGTACAGATGAGATCTAAATCCAAGACTGCTAAATTAGTAACATTCAATAATTCCTTAGCAAGGTGACAAGTCAACAGCATAAGATGGCAATTCAGGTCGATTGATTAGGGCTAGATGCAGTTGTTTATTAATATTTCCTGAACTTAATAACAATATGCATGAGTTGATTTCCTTCTATTTCTGCAATATTGCATAGTTTTAGAAGCATTGGATCCCTGAACCCCTTTGAAGTGCATGTGAATAAGTGCAGAGGTGGCAATTTTTTTTTCATTTCTCTGGGTTTGGGATCACTGATAAAACCAGAATATATTGCCCATCCCCCACTGTCCTTGACAACATGGTATTGAGCTGCCGCCTTGGACTACGGAAGGTGTTTCAGTGCAGGTACTCCCACAATGCAGTTGAGTGGAAAGTTCCAGGATTTAGACCAACTAATGATGAAAGACTGGTGATTCATTTCCTAGTCAGGATGGTGTGGAACTTAGATAGGAACACCCCCACCTGTAGGTTCCCATGTGCCTGAAGCATTTTCCCTCCTTGCTGGTAGGGGCCACAGGTACTGGAGGTGCTATTGGGGCAGCCTGGGTAAGCAACAGCAGTGTAATTTGTTAATGATACACACGGCAACTTCTGGAACTTGATGGTAGGGAGAATAAATATTTAGTGTGATGGATGGGGTATCAATCGCTTGTCCCTGGTGATATAGAGCATCCTGAATGTTGTTAGGAAGGCTTTGGGAGGTCAAGAGATGAGCTGCTTGCTGCAGGACAGCGATCCTCTTCCTGGTCAATGGTGGCTTCCTGTCACTAGGGAGATGATGGTGGACTGGGTGGTTAGACTCTTGTATTGCAGAGGGCCATCAACTGGCCTTTGAGACATGCATATCAGCCCTACTTGAGTGTTTGCTATGTCTTACTGTGTACAGGCATGCTTCATTTGCTGAAGAGTTGTGAACAGAATTAAATATTATGCATTGAACATTGTTCAGCACAGCTTTGTGGGCAGAAGGGCCTGAATTGTGCTGTAGGGTTTCTATTATTCAATCATCAGTGAACTTCCCCACTTCTGACCTTATGATGAAAGGAGGGTCATTGATGAAGTAGCTGAAGATTGTCCAGCCAAGGACACTGCCCTCTGAATGTCAGCAGTGATGTCCTGGGACTTGATCGTTCTTAGATAACCAAAATCATCATCCTTGATGTGAGATATGACCACAATGATTGGTGTGTATCTGCTTGATATGCATTGACTTTTTTTTACCAGGGCACCTTGATGCTACACTTGGTGAAATGCTGTGTTGATATCAAGGACTGTCTCTCTTAGCTCACTTAAGCTCTTTGGTTGTGAGAAAACCCAAACTTGGCATCAGTGAACAGGCTATTGAAGAAAAAATGCCACTTGATAGCATTGTCAGCGACACCTTCTATCACTTTGCTGAAGATTTAGGGTAGATTGATTGAACGGTGATTAGTCAGATTAGATTTGTCCTGTTCTTCTGTGAATAGGAACTATCCAGGGCAATTTTCCACATTGTATGTTGATGCTAGTATTGTAACTGTAATCAAACAGCTTGGCTAGAGGTGTAACTAGTTATGCAGTGCTGATCTTCAGTCCTACAGCTGGGATATTTTCTAGTTCCATGGCCTTTGGGTATCAGTTACTCTCAGCTACTTCTTGATTTCATGAGGTCTGGCTTTAGTGGTCTGGTGGGTATTTTAGGAGGAAGCTAAGAAGGATCATCTACTCGACACTTTTGGATGAATGTGGCTGCAAATCCTTCAGCCTCATCTGTAGCACTCGCAGATGGTGGAACCTGCATTGTCGAGGAGGGGGATATTGTTTCTGGTGCTTCCCTTCACCGATTAGTTGTGTTATTATCCACCACTATTCACAAGTAGATATGGTAGGGATGTAGTGCTTTGATGTGACCCATTGGTAGTGAGATTATTTAGCTCTCTCTGTTGCACACTGATCTTGCTGTTTGGCATGCACATATTGCTTCACCAGGTTAATACATCATGTTTAGGGATACCTGGTGCCACTCCTACATTTTTTGCACTCATCAATGAATTAGGGTTAATTCCATAGCTTGGTGGCAATGGATGAATAAGGGATATATGTCATGAAGTTAGAGATAGTGGCGATGAACATTTGGGTGGCTGAAAATGCTTCTGAGTGTCTCATCGCTTCAGGACCTGTTCTGACTCTACTGCAAGTGTAATGACTGCAGTACTGCTTATATCTTGGCTTTTGCTGAAGTCACCTTACTCGTGAGTATATGACGGAGGTGGCATAGACTTTTGCCGATTTCTGATATTGGTGGTGTTAGATAAAACACATAGGTCTGTTAGTAACTGGATAGTGTAGCCACTATTTAACTTCTCTTTCTGATGTGTTTGTCCAACATATACCTAATATACTTAACAATACCTTTGTAACACCTGTTAGGCGATAGTTATTTGAGATGAATATTAGAGAACTACTAACTATAAACAGAAAGTGAGGTTTCCATTTTGAATATAATTGGTGATCCCTTTTGAAACGTACTTGAGTATATCCTTGTACCTAAAAGTTTAAGCTTCCTGAAAGTTCTCAAATGAATTCTATTGGCAGAAATCCTAAATGGTGATTAATTTCCCCTGTAATCATGGCTGGTTTTGTGCACAAGGCTTGCTTCAAGCATTTTGTCTTTAAGACTAACGCAAAAATTGTGTCACATTGAATGCAAATAGTGCCAAAGATTCAGCATTCATTAATGCAGTCATTGGGTAGAATGTACCTGAGGAGCAATGGATGGGAATCCCTAGGCTAGTAAAAAAAAGTGTTTAAAAACATAAAGGAAGGTGGTGTGCTACTGTGCTACTATAAACTACTCTGGAGATTTACCAAGTATACTTTAATATTCAAGTGAATATCTCTTCAATTTATTTCTCAAATATGTTGTGGCTAATGCCAAACACTTCTAACAAATAAAAAAAATCCTGGTGTCTTTGAACCACAAGCTTAAGCTTTGAGAGATTAATGGGGTCTAATACTGTTCAACCTCAAACTGGATGTGATTTCAGCAGTGCACAGCAGTCACGATCTGAACTAATTTCTTCAAATTTATTCATTGTAGCTTAGGCAAACTGTTGACACCAATCAGGTTTTGGGCAATAATCTCAGTCAACAATGAACCCAAGATCGTTGGCTGTGATTATGGTGAAATAAGAGGACAGAGTACCTGTGGCCATAGTTTATTTGTGCTTAAGTTGTCCATATCTCTCTGGCTACACTAAAACCCCTGTCTCGGGCTTGACTGAGCACAGATTGCTCAATTCAATATTAACATTACATTTATTGGCAGGAAATATTATTGAAAATACAAAATATACACTGGAAAGGCACAACTAAAGGGCAAGTGATTATAAGTGTTGTAGCCACAGAAAATATCCAAGTGACCAACCCACCTATGGTACATTTGCAATAGATACAGCTAAAGGCATATGGATTATAAGACCCTTTTATTCCCCAAATATTGATCCAATTTTTATCTAGTCACATACTCCATACCCATGTATAGTTTTTTTTCCTCTGCTTATATGCATATATGGCTGTGAAGGTTCCTGATTTTAGGATTCTCAGGAATCTTTCAGCCATGTAGTGACATTCACAACAGTTGAGCACTAATTGGTCATCTTATTTGTCTCTGTCGATAGTTCATTGCTGTCCGTGGATTGCTTGTACTATTTTCAGAATGTGCAGGCTGTTGTTTAAAGTTGCTCTATCCTTTGTTCACATGAGATCCCTCAAAAATAGGTAACCGTGTCTTTTTTCTTAACTATAGAAAAGTTTGCCTAATTGGACTAGAAACCTCTTGTAATTAATCAATTTAAAATCTTGTTGACTCCACAAAGCAGCTGGAATACCTTCCTGCAGGCCTGCAAGATTCCCTCTCACACACCCATCAACTACCCTTTGATTTTATTGCTTCTTTCCTATACTGAGAGAATGCTTAAGAAAAATTTTTTGTTTAATTTCATGGCTGGTGAAACTGCAGGTTACAGGCCTTACGGTGGACAATTCTCACAGGTCTCATTTTCGTAACTCCGTGCTAAACAACATTTAGTAATATTTTGAGCCGCCTTTGAATCTCTTCAAACTTGTATCTGCTTTAAGGATGTTGGAAGCTTCAGTTAGGGCACACAGATTTGGAAATCTTCTCCATAGGAGCACTAGAGCTTCATTTTGAAATTAGATGTGGTCCCACACTCTTTTCAGCTAATAACCAATTAAAAAATGAACTGGACAATTTAGCAGTGGCTCAAACACCTCAGTTGGTGCAGACATTTACTAAATTGTTTACCGTTGTGCCCAGCTTATAATCCATAAGGCAGGTGCAAGAATTTGAATTTAAGCCCTTAGTGTCATCTAATTATACAACTTATTTGACTAAATCCATTAAGCTGTCTCTCAAAAATGTGAGGTGATGCCTTTATGATTTTTTTGCTTTGATCTGTGTCTTTTAGATTGCTTTCTAACTGTAATGAGAAATATTTTTTATGGTTTTTGGCTTAGAAGCTTTATGGCATAATTAGCTTAGAAGCCTGCATTGGTTTAACTAGCCTTGCTTTTCTCCTGCTTCCAGCATTTCATGCAGCTACTATTTTATCTTGCAAAGCTACTTTAAGCTGAGCACCTGGTTGACAAACTAAATCAAAAGAAATTAGAGAAGACAATAACAGAAGTCTTATTTATGTATGTATAATATATAATGTAAACAGAAAGATGGAAATGATAGCACAGCAATTAGTGCTGCTGCCTCAGTGACAGAGATCCAGGCTTGATCCTAACATTAGGGGCTGTCTGTGTGGAATTTTCATGTTGTCCCTGTGATCATGTGGGTTTCTGCCAGATACTCTGGGTTTTCTTCCAAAGTGTAGTTGATGGATGTGAGAGATGGAATATTGCAGAGCTACAGGGAAATAAGGAGATGGGGAATGGAATTGCAGGGAGCTGTAATGGACCAGATCGGCTCCTTCCCTGTTGCAATAAGTGTGTAAGAGATTGGTGAGTGGCTAATATTGTTTCTTTGTTTAAAAAGACAAATCCAGTGAACTATAGTACAATAAGCTTAATGCCAGGCATAGAAATGATCATGGTTTCCTTCAAAAAATGAATAAAAAATATAATAAACAATCAGCACGGATTTCAAAAGGGAATGCCATGCCTGACGTACCTTAATGGCTATTTGAAAAATAGGACGATGAGGATAATAAGGATAACGTGCTTGTATTTCCAAAAGAAATTTGGTAAAGTATCAGGCAGTGACTCATGACTAAAGTCAATCGAAGTAATCAAGAGAGATTCTATAGAATTATTTTGAAGTTTTCAGCAGAATAGAGAGTAGGGTTCAAGATAGTTAATCAAACTGACAAAAGACGGTAAGTGATAGTCCACAGGGACTAGTGCCAGAAACACTTTGCTTTCCATTTACAAAAATAATTTTGAGTCAGGAATGGGAAGCATGGAGACTGTGAAAATATGGTGGGGGAGCAGTGTGGTCTCAGGGTACAGATACCCATTCTTTAAAAAAAAAAGCCATTGTAGGTCAACGATCCTTCTTAAACCAAAACAAAGAACTGATGTAAGTAACAAAATAACATTTCAAGGTTATCTATTTTGAAAAAGATTGAGTACTGGATATGGTACAAAATATTACTGGAATGACACTAGAATAGAAAGGGAAGAAAGAAGAATCTGAGGCAGTTTTCTCAAGAAAGGAGAAGACAGGACAGTGTGCAGGCATGGACTGATAAGAGAAAGTATCAGTTATTCACACATGCCAGGCAATGACAATCCTCTGAAAACAGTGTTTAATCTGATCCTCTTCATTCAATGAAATTTCCATCCTCAAATCCCCCGCAACCAATGACCTGGAGATCATTATTGTCCAGACACTTAAAGACCTTGCTATTGTAATGACTTTATGTAAGTGTTTCTTCATGTTTAGTTAGGTCCTTTAAATTTAGCCTGAGTTGTATCGAATTATTGTATTATCAAATTTTACAGACAGGAAGGAAGCAATTTGGCTTTAATGTGTCATTTGGCTCCAGTAAGACTTCTTCACATATCAATATTTCTGCTTTATGCTTAAAATCAGTTTGAATTTTTAACTGCATTTGATATATTACTCTTACGGATTCTCCTTTTACTATTGTTTCTAAGAGGGCATTCCTTGACCTTACAACTTTCTGGATTAAAAAAGTAAATACTACTTAATGTGCCAGTGAATTCTTTTAGTGATTCAAGATCTGGGGTTCTGGAGAGGTGAGAGGTTCAACACTGGATCTGGGGGTGGGGCAGTGAAGTGAGAGGATCAACATTGTATCTGGGGGACCAGTGAGGAGAGGTTCAACACTGGATCTCAGGGGCCAGTGAGGTGAAAGGTTCAACATCTGATCTGGCGTTCAGTAGAGAGAAATGTTTGGCACTGGATTTGGGGTTCCTATAGTGAAAGAGGCTCAACACTAGATCTGAGAGTCCATTAGGGACAGAGGTTCAACACTGGATGTGGGGGTCTAGTGGGGAGAGAGGTTCAGTGCTTAATCTGAGGCTTCAGTGGAGGGGAGAGGTTTAATACTAGATCTGGGGTGTCCAATCAGGAGTGAGGCACTGGATCTGGGGTTCTGATGGGGAGAGAGGTTCAACACTGGATCTGGGGTACAGCAGGAGAGAGGTTCAACACTGGATCCAGGGATTCAGTGGAAAGACAAGTTTGTCACTGGATCTGGAGGTCCAGTGGGGGGGAAGAGGCATGGCACTGGAACTGGGGATGACAGTCGGGTAGGTGGTCAAGGATCTGATCCAGTATCAGGACCTGGACCTCAGGATTTGGAACTATTGATCAGTAGTTTGGGATGTCTGGGATTGGGCTGTTGTAGTTTGACCCTTGGTGTATCAGGAGATTGGGGAGATGAACAGCATGAGAGAATGGGGGAAGATCAGGATCGTGGTTGTGGCTAGAATCGTAGGGCAGGGGTGCTATCAGCTATGGGAGTAACAGCATGGTCAGTGTCATGTGAGAAAGGGACCAGCATGATCCAAGTTAAGTATGGGACTCAACATACAGAGTTCCTAATCCGATCTTCATTATTAAGACATGGCTGCTCCAAGAGTGACTAACAACACACAAAAGGTACTTGAGGAACTCAGCAGGTCAGGTAGGATCTATGTTGGGAAATGGGCAGTTGACATTTCAGGTCAAGACCCTTCATGTGCCCCATGACTAACAATAGTTGCTCTTGGATCACTTTGAAGAATCGCACAGCCAGTTAGACAGGAGTGTTGCATGAGGAATGATGTCTTTTTGTGTATGACTGACCTAGAAATTACACCAGGTTGAACTACTCCAGAGAGTTCCTCATCAAATTTCCAAAGTGACAAGAAATGAAATGGAATTGTTCATATCCTACTCTGGGTAAAGTCAATTTTCAATCAAATAATGCTAGCAAACACAGCATGCGTTTGGCTGTTATAGCTTGCATATGCTTCAATTCCTGTGATTGATGAATTGAGCTAAATAAAAATGAGTGCAACCAAGCAGAAGCTCCAAATCTAGTAAACAAATTAAAAATTGTTATATAAAAGTACCTTTTGTAATACACTGTTCAAGTGAATAGTTAAAATAATTACAAAAAAAAAGAATCTGTAACTTCATTTTAGATCAATTATATTGAATATTGGTGGTTTGATAATTATACCAAAACCAGTGATTGAAAAAGAATAATATTTAGCTTTTACTAAAGATGAAGTATCCTGCTCCCTTTGAAATTATCAATAAGCTAGCCCAGAGGTATGACAGCAAGTCATTATCCGTTGAGCTTCTTTGCAGACCTATAGCAGAGACCTTGCCAAAAATTACATATGTAGCATTAGCTTTAACATGAGTACTGATAGTTGGCTTCATCGCAAAAGATGAGGAAACACAAGGTGAATGATTCTATTGTTAATCGGGATCGTCACAAAATTTTCACTTATTTAATTTGATTCATTTTTTTCTAATCTTCCATTTTGATTAAAATGTATAATCCCATATATACAATATCTACATATAGTGAGATATATAAATAAATAAACTGTTGAGTTTTGGCAGGCAACGTGCTCAACGGCATTGATGTGCAGAGGTATTTTGGGGTCCAAGTCTGCAGCTCCGTGAAAGTAGCCACACAAGTTAATAGGCTGGTAAAGAAGGCATATGGCATGCTTGCCTTTATTAGTCAAGCCATTGAGTTCAATGCCAGGAAGTTATGTTGCAGCTTTATAGAACTCTAGTTCGGTTGCATCTGGAGAATTGCATTCAATTCTAGTTACCCCATTATAGGAAGGATGTAGAGGCTTTGAGAGAGCGCAGAAGTAGTTTACCAGGATGCTGCTGGGATTAGAGGGCATGTACTATAAGGAGAGGATGGACAAACTTGTTTTTTTGTTCCTCTGGAGTGGCAGAGGCTGAGGGGAGACCTGATAGAAGTTTATAAAATTATGAGAGGCATAGCAAGAGTGGTCATTTAGTATCTTTTTTCCCAGGTTTGAAGTGTCTAATACTAGAGGGCATGCATTTAAGGTGAGAGGGGGTAAGTTCAAAGGATATATGTGGGGCAAGTTTTTAAACAGAGTGGGGGTGCCTGGAATGCACTGCGGGGGTGGCAGTAGAGGCAGATACAATAGACGTGTTTAAATGGCTTTTAGATGGGCACATGAATATGCAGAGAATGGAAGGATATGGACCATATGTAGGCAGGAGGGATTAGTTTAATTAGGCATCATTATCTTAATTAGTTTGGCGTAACATCATGGACCAAAGGGCCTGTTCCTGTGCTGTATTGTTCTATGTCCACGTCTGTGTATTTATGACCATATTTTAAGGGAAGGCACATTAGTGTAGCGGT
>JARFYF010000084.1:46907601-46929075 GCA_030265395.1 Rhina ancylostomus
CGGATCACTGGATCAAGGCCTTTGGAAAACAGAGGACTAGGGTTAGAAACAGTGGATGTGAGGGCTTGTTGGATGCTCTTCCAGACAGCAAGGTAGGGGGACAACTTGGAGAGTGAGGGAGTTCAATACCTAGATTGATTAGGGGGTCAGGTGGGGAGATCGGTGGTGTCGATGAGTCAGTACCTGGGCCAATTGGGTACTGGAGGTGCAGGGTGGGTGTGCCCAAACAATAAGAGGTGAGTAAGTGGATGACCTTGTGGGACAGTTCCCCAGTCTGGAGCTACGCAATGATGATTGTTCTGGGGATAACCCAATCTAGTTTCACCCACATCATGTTGGATGTGTAAGCATGACCCATTCAGGAAAATGCCCAGCTGAATTTCCAAAAGTGAAATGACCTGGAAATGATGGTTACTATGCCTTGTTCTGCGGTAAGTACACTTTCAATCATGTGGTGCTGAAATAACAGCCCTACTTGATCTCTTTGCTAAACCAGTTCATCTTATGATAACTCCCCCAAATTACATTATTTTATATTGTGCAGATGGATTGTTCCATTTGCTTGTGTTCTCCCTCAGGTAATTATCAACTGCTCCACGAAGCAAGATATGGACTTTCAGGAACTTGACACTATACCAGAGTAGGGTCATCTGTTAGTTAGTGGAAATAAGATAAAATGGCCCATCTGCCCTCTGTCAAAGGAGAATTAAAACAACTTCAAAGTGGATACTTAGCTGGAGGTAGTGAATAGCCTATTATTTTCCTCTTGACAATATATATGTGTGTGTGTGTGTATATATATATATATATATATATATATATATATATACTGAAAATATATATATTTGTGAAATATTTTACACAGAACTACTTCAGAGAATATTCCTGAATTAAAATAGTTATGAATGAGTAATGCACAAAAATGAATGATATTCACCGGCCCTATTACTGATCATTCTGACTAAGGAAATTTTAGCTGTTGTGAAACATTGAGAAAAATGGTTTCACTATTAAAGTCTACAGTGCCATAGCTTTTTTAGAATGCTTTGCAATTTTGACATCAAGCTGTTTTCAGGCAAAAACAAAATGAGAAACATAAATTGAATAATCCAAAAGGGGTTTGATGCCATTTTGGCTACTTGTACAGGCTTGGGTTAAACGTCAACAGCTTCTGCAGGTCTCAGATGACTTGAGAGCAGTAATTAGGGGCCTTCATAACTTGTGTTCATAATCAATTCAGTAATTGGCTACAGTGTTACTTTTGTTTAATATCTTCACTTTGGTTATAGAAAGGTTCATATAACAAAGACCACCTTGGAGTGCCTGAATGGAGATTATGAAGTTGAAGCAGGATATGGGCATGAAAGAAACAGTTTCCTTAAAAAGCATAACATTGAAACCTTCTTCATCGTGCCCTCTCATCGAAGGAAAGTGAGTCAAAAACAATCTCTGGATTCATTAAGATTTACCTGCAGAAATAACACGCTGAAATGTCAAGATACAACTGAGATTCCAGTTTCTGAATTATGTGGAATTACAAGAATTTAAGAATTAGTACTTGTGTTTCTGAGCTTTAAACCTTGATTCATTTATGGGACCATTCTGTGATTTTTGGCCCAAAACAAATTCAAAATCGGAGAGCACAAACTGCACTTCCCTATAGGTATCCAGGAGAGGGCTGAGGTCTCTAAGACCAGAGCTTAGCAATGACTTTCAGGCACCAAACAGGTGATCCACTGCAGATGCCCAGTTTCAGGGTGAAGGGGCAGCCGTGCAGTAGAGCACAGCGGAAAGTGATCCTCAGGGTTGCATAGTAGGAACTTTGAATGCAACAAACCAATAGGTTTTTGTTTGTGACAACCTAGAAGCAGCACTCTTTAATTCAGGGTGCATCAAGAAAATAAAGTTTCCTAAAGCAGTTTTTGAGCAGCCACATGTCCCTCCTAAGGGTATGCTGGGTGAATTATTAATAGCAGGGAACGTGATTCTGTTCAACTTAATTAAGCTTCCTGCTAGAAGTGGATTTAATTCAAGGGAAAAAGAAACAAATGAAGACAGCAAGGTCCGAAAACTAAATTAATATAAAACACAGAGAACTGAGATAGCCAAAGTGCAGAAAAACTGTCTCTGGAGTTAGGTTCTCAGAGACCATTGTTGTGGATTACAATGCTATTAAATTTTCACAATTCAGATTGCATTGAAGTTGGTTTTAATTATTGGTAAAGATTCAAAATGCTTCTTTCAGGAGGATTTAATGTTAATTTTGTATCATGGATTTTTATTCAGTTTTTAATGTTCATAGAAATAGTGTTAATTTTGAATATTTTTCACTAGAGACATTAATTTGGTGTGTGCGTCAGATGGAGTATCCATGTGACTGTTAAGCAGTGGTGATTTCATATGTTAGTATTTCTTGTTTGGGGGTTTACTGTATTTTTACTTGTAAGCTCTTTTTGACAATTATATTTTGTTTTCCAGCCACTCATGAATTATTTATTAATATGACTGTGAATTAACTCGGGATTTAATTTATTCCAAAGTTTTCCAAATTAATATTTGACAATGAAGTAAAAGGAGGCAATAAATGTTCATTATGGAAGAGTACACTGCACATCTGTGCATTCCACTCAGTATCCAAAATTCATGCCTTGACTGCAGTGGAATGAATTTTTGCAGCTGAATGTGCTATTATGTATGGAGTGTTTAATGCCACTGACAGAGGATTAATTTTTAGGTAATGTATAAAGGAGGAATCTTTTTGGAAATCTCTGCAGCATAGGTTTGCTGATGCTGGATAGTTTGGATGAAGACTGCCCTTAATAGGCTGAATTAACTGCCCCATGCCTGTGAGGTTTGGGTAAGTGGGAAATGCCATTCACTTAAACTTCAGAAAACAATGCACAAGAGTTTCACATACACTAGAAGTAACATCAATGGGGAGTCCTAAATCAAAATGTGGAACCACAGTAATCTGGATGGAATTTTCATAAGAAACCATGTGGATTGCCACAATCAATTTCCCTGCCACAGTTTGTGTACAAACAACATTTGGAGATGTAGCTCATAAAGCCAGTATACAGGCCACCTTCACACCACAGAGACTGCAAGATGCCCTTCTCTGCTGTCATTTGATGCATTTTTAAGTTGAGCTGAAAAACACGATGATGCTGGAGGAATTCAGCAGGCCAGGCAGCATTGAATGGTGCCTCTGGAATGCAGCATCTAGATTCCAGCATCTACAGTCCTTTTATTTATTTCAGCTGAGCTGTTACATGTAGTGCTAATAATTGGAATGGTGACTTCAACTAGGTTCTAAACTCTGGAAATCCTTCTCTAAATATCTCTGCCTTTTTATCTCTCTCCCTCATTCAAAACGAAATTCCCCTTCAAGCTTACCCCTTTGACCAATTTGTCATAGAGACCTGTCTCACAGGACTCAGTGTCAACTTTTGTTTGGAAATACTTCTATCCCCTGCCTTGGGATATTTACTAAATTAAAAGCACTGTACAAATGCAAATTGTTGTTGTTGATCTGTCATTTTTTCCAAGCATGCAGCTTCTTTAACATTAAGAAACCACTGATTGGAGCAACATCACCTACTTTTCACGCTAATATTTTATGAAATGAAAAATTGAGCAGCACTTCGATATTCAGATGCCATCTAGAAGATTATTTAAATTGATGTTAAGTTTCAGATAAGACAATCAATTTGTACATCTTTGGAAATTGATGAGTGTCTAATTGTTCGAGAATGTAATTAGAGCAGCATTCTTTAATATTCCAATACCTCTGCACAAAATATCACTGATAGACTTCAGATACTTCTTTGATAAGATTGTCCCTATAATGCCACTCCTGTGTGTACAGACAGAGCTAAGTATCACATACATTCACAGTTCTCATATTAAGTATAAGGAGGAAATACAGCAATACAGAGAATTAGTTTGTTTGAACCATGCAGTTATTGAATTATGCAAAATAGATCCCTTAGGATCTGAGAATCATTAATTCTTTTTAAATTGCTTCATGGATATAGCTGAAAACTAATTGGCTCTACCAGAGGTGACAATGTTGAACTTGTATCTGGCATTGATTTTAAGGGAAAATAAGGAATTAATGGAGGAATACTAAAGAGAAAAACATCAGGCTAATTGCTAAATTTACAGGCTGCTTACTTAGAAAAATAGTTATTCCTTTAAGAGGTGAGAATAATATGATTGAAGTGTTTGGATTTTCACAAAGAAGACAAACCTAAATTCAGAAATATCTGATAGCTACAGAATTCAAGAATTCAGAAAAACAATTCATAGTTAAAACTATCAAAATAAATTAGAATGTTCAGGTAACTTTTATATTTAGTACAAGAACTGTGGAATAGAATGCTGATGGGCATAATTTTAAGCAGTGGATGAATTCCTTTTGGGAATAGACTTTTAGAGCAATTCTTTACAGACCAAATTAATCAATCAAAGGTTTGGAAAGTGACTATATTCTTCTCCAGTCCAAACAATTATGTGACTTTATACTCTGTCATCAATATCACTCAACAGACTAATGAAAAGTTACCTACAAGCAAAGTTTATTTTACCTCTTTGCTTATTTGAGTTTTGGATGTTTATTTCTTTAAAAATCAACACAGCAACCTACCCACTGACCATGTAGAATAATAATGATAGCCAATGGGATTTTCTGCACTATTCTCCACATTCTCACCAATAACCCCATTCGATGCCAAACTATATTGTAGAGCTCAAAAATAATATTTTTGTGCATGATTCCCAGCTCGAGTAGATAGCACAAAAAATTAATTAGTCCATTCCCCCCACAAATATAGCACTATCAAAAATCCATAAGATCTTCACAAAAATCTTTGTTTGGCAATTCACTTGATTGCATAAAAAAGTCTATTCTCCCCACAAATGCAGCACAATCAAAAATCCTCAAAATCTTTGTGACAATCCAATTAAAAAGTGAAAATCCCTCTATCACTACCCCTCTCCCCTCCTCACCACCCCATTTTCCCCTTTCTAATGGTCCCCTGGTCTACCAATTGGTTCAAAAGAAAATAAATCAAAAGGAATTTCTTAAAACAAGCACTCAAGTGTAAATCTTCACTTTTATGCTCTCATAAAACTGTGGTGAAGGTCACCCACAAATTATCTTTGAGGAGCAGAAATTTAGATCTGTTCTGTATCAAAGTTAGGTCAGCTTACAGAAAATTAAATGAATCAATTTAAAAGGGAGTTTACCTTTGGTTTGTGTTTGGGCACTGTTCAACTCTGGACAGATCAAACGCTCTAATTTAGGACCAATTTGGAGGCTTGCTTGTGAAGGAACTAACCTGATTTTTCCTTCTATTATGAAAAATGTTCCCTTTCAAGTGTGTTGATGGGTTTGTGGATACCAGTCTTTAAATGCTGTTCAAAATACTCGGATGAAAATTTGGAATTCGTGAAACGATGTTGCACGTTAAGCCTGATTTGAATTATTTGCAAGTTAATCTTTGTGTAAGTGGGCGTTCCACTTATGCAATTATTTTCGTAAGCACTGTGGAAGATATGAGAAGTCACCTTTGATTCAGAGGTGACAGGCTTCCAATGGAATATTTACATTTACAGTGAAGTACTGAAATTCAAGATAATATTTCAGAACATAAATCTGTGATTTGAACTGTGGAATTAACCTAAAATTGACAGGGGGAATTGTGTGCATTTACAAATAAATTAGGTTTTACATATGAGATAGTATAGTAGAGGGATGAAATAATGATCTCTCTATAAGATGCAAGAAAAAACAATGGACCAGAATCACTGTGATGAATAAAGTCACAATAACTTCTAAATTTGAGTAGTTATTTGCTATAACAGCAACAAATTGTATGTACATAGGGCCTTTAATACAATTAAATACCCCAAGTTGCTTCACAACTAAAATTTGATGTTGAATCAAATAAGATGATATTCAGACTGATGACCTAATGCTCAGTCAAGTGCACACATGGCCTTTGCCTGTAGCTGACTGGATGGTTGCAAACTTCCTTTCAATGCACTGACATGAAACGTATTCACTTCCACCGTTGTGGATAACATGATACACCCTTTCAATTTTCCTTCCCTCTGGGCAATTTCACACTATATCAAACCTCTTAATACAGTTCCAGTGGTAACACTCCTTGTAATACAATATCATCGATAGCAACCATTTTACTTTCGAGGTAGGGAATGGTTTTCCTTCTTGAGGAATGTAGGCATTAAGGAATGGAGAATCTTTATATTTTCAAATCCTTTGATTCATCATCAAACACTTGCAAGCCAAAAATAGCATGTTTTTTTTTCCATATAGCAGAGATTACTTTAATCTATTTTAACAATACAAGCATTTGGAGAGCAATCCCTCCAGCACCAATTTGACATTTCTGTTCTCATTTTGCATTCCAACCTACCAACTAACCCAAGGGATTTTTATATAGCTCTGTAAATTTGATCCCAATTAGTAGTGACTTGAAGATTTGTTTTGTGCTTTGGGCTTGTATCCCTTAAGAAATGGGTTGAGACTGTTCCTGTTATGCAGAGAAATAAGTAGATGTTACAACACAGGTACAAACTACTTCCATGTAGCAAACAGCTTCAATCACAATTGCCAATCTTACTCCCATAATACTTCAAATCCTTTTACTACATTCACCTAATCCATCTGTTCTTGATTTTTGAGAGTTTGTATCTCAGCCATTAACTCTAATACAAACTATGTGGACGCAGAACACCTATGTAAAGATAATTCTGATATCCCCTCATCTGAGTCTCATTTACATTTAATTTTGCATATTCTCTGTTACCTCGTTATTGCCCCCTCAGACACTAGAAACAATCTCTACCTACATTTCCACCTTTCATCATTTTAAATATTTAAACCATAAAAGAAAACAGAAATGATTCAAGTATTTCTCATTAATTCCTAGTACCAGAACAATCCTAATAAGTCTGATTTACTCTTTGGAAAGTCCTCATATCATTTCAATATTATTGAATTTGCTATTGAAGTTGTGGGCTTACTGAGAACTTGTATACCCCATCCTTTCGTTTTTTTTCCTATCAACATCTCTTGAAGTACAATCTAGAATTCAATCAGGTTTTTCAACACTTTGTAGTGGTGCTGCTTCAAACCTCTGTAAACCCATGCCATCAAATTTGCTTCGATGCACTGTACACCTGTGCCCCCAAATCTTTTGCTTATCCACTCCACCTAATCTATTTCTGTTCAGACTGTGATGATTGCTAGCATTTCTTTTGGTAAAGTGCAATTCCATACACTTACTGACATCCAATTTCATCTGCCACTTTTTATCCCATTCTCCTCCATCTTATCAATACCCCTTTAACACTGTCCTCCTAATTAACAAAAATAACTTTCTATCCAGCAAAAAGATTGGAGACTTACTTGCGAAGCTTGAATTGGGTTTGAGACCAGGTGTGAGGTGAATGAAAATCTTTTAATATGTAACGTTGTCTTAAAATAGCACCATTATTGCTGTTACAAATGTGTATTGATTTTTGTTTCACTTTTTGGCAGATTTTTCCGGGGTTGATCCTTTCAGACATAAAGCCAGCAAAGAGGATGAAATTTAAAACCGTGTGCTACTTATTGGTTCAACTCATGCACTGCCGAAAGATGTTCAAAGCTGAAATCCCCTTTTCTAATGTGATGACATGTGAAGATGATGACAAGGTAAGCAATGTATCTGAATACTTTTATTCTGATTTTTGTTGATGTGTCCAATGGCTTTTAGCTAATGAGATCCTGGGTTGACAAGGAGATGTGTTGAGGAGGAAGTGTTATTTTCCTCTATTCATACTTACTCCTTTGAAAGTCATTGCCTTCTATAGGCTCCTGTGAAACAGTCTCTCAGCATGCCCATTGTGTTGATTTAAAAAGCTGCTATTTATTTTTGCCCTCATCACCCTACCCAGCTGGCATGAAGTGGATGAAGCTTTGTTATTTGTTTCCTAAATGACCGTTGCACAGATGTGGATGAACATCAACAAAAGGAAGACACTAATTCAAACCTAAATATAGGCTCGTGTAGCAAATTAGGATATTTAAATATATATTGACATGATCAAAATGGCTTGCTTGTATTTAAATCATAGCAACAGAAGAGGGTAAAGGAATCTAATAGTTTGTGAAGAACCAAAAATAAAGTAATTTACTAAGTTATATAAGTGGTAGAATTAGTGATAAGAAAAACACATAAGAAATAGAAGTAGGCATATGACAAATGGTGAAGTGCTCCACCATACAGTGAAGTTGTAGCTGCTTTGACCTTTGGTCTCCTTCACTTTCTGCCATATCTCCATAACCCTTGATTTGCTTGGAGTCCAAAAATCTGCCTGTCTTGGCTTTGAATATAAATGACTCTGCTTTCAATCTCTACCCTAAAGCAAATTCCAGAAATTCACAATTCTTTGAGTCATGAGTGGCTGACCTCTCTTCCTGAGATTGTCATCTAGTTCTGGACTACCCCAGTAGGGGAAACATCTTAACACTGTCAAGCGCCCTCAGAACTTTGCATGCTTTAATGAAGACATCTCTCATTATTCTAAACTCATAGAGTGTCAGCCCATTCTATTCACTTAAACCAGTGAACCAGTCCATACCTGCATACGAACCAGACCCAGACAACATTTAGCAATGGACTGATAAGCAATAACTAATATTTGCACCAAAGAAGTACTGGGCAATGACAGAGTCTAGCCACGTACCCTTAAGTTTCAGTGGTATTATCATCACTGAGTTCCCCACCATCAACATCCAGGAAAGATCACATTTTGTCACATAAATACCATGGACTACAAGAGTAGGTCAAGGCGCTGGATATCCTCTGGTGGTTGACACACCTCAAGGTATTTCCGTTATCTATGAAATACAAATTTGGAGTGTGATGAGATACACTGCACTTGCCTGGATGAATACAATACTAACAACTCTCAAGAAGCATGACACGATCCAGGACAAAGTTGCCCATTTGACTGGTACCTCATTAACTAACCTAAACATTCATTTCCCTCCATTGCCGGCACCCAGTGGTGACAATGCGTACCATCTTCAAAGTGCAGTACAGTTACTCACCTGGGCACTCTGACAGCTCTTCCCAAATCCAAAACCTCTACTACTAAGCAGGATGGGGACTGCGGGGACCTGGGAACACCACTAGCTGTAGGTTCCCTTGCAAGTCGCATGCTGTCCTAATGCGGAAATATATCATCTTTCACTGTCACCGAGTCTAAATCTTGGAACTCAATAGCAGAGTGGGAGCACCTTCTCCTGAAGGACTGTAGCAGTTCAAGAAGGGCTGTTAGGGATGACCAATATGTCCACATCCCCAAAACTGAGTAAATTTGAAAAAAACACATTATCATCTCTATTAAGGATTTGCTAGTTCTAAAGGCAATCTGATTGGCATTCTATTTTTCTTGTCTTCAATAAGTCAAGTTTATTTATCTAAATTGAAAGCTATACAGCAATGAAGTGTTGTATTTCAAGGCAAGGTAAAGTTAGTAGAACTCATCTCATCCTGTGGATGACAAGGCAAGATAGTGGCTTTGGAGAACTTTGCCTTCTAATTTCCTTCATTTTCATGCTGCTTACTTCCTATTGCCTCAGTAAAGCAGCTAGCATAATCAAAGACCCCACCCACCCCAGACATTCTCTCTTCTTCCCTTTCCCATTGAGCAGAAGAAAGCGCTTACCACCAGGCTCAAGGATAGCTTCTATCCCACTGTTATAAGACTATTCAATGGTTCCCTAGAATGATAAGATGGACTCTAGACCTTACAATCTATCTCATTCTGGCCTTGCATTCTCACTGTCTAACTGCACTTTCTCTGTAGCTGCTACACTTTATTCTGCATTCTGTTATTGTTTTACCTTGTACTACCTCAATACACTGTAATGAATCGATCTATATGATCGGTATACAAGACCAGTTTTTCACTCTATCTCGGTGCATGTGACAATATTAAACTAATTCCAAATCCAGTGATTTAAAAATGTTGGCATGCAGCAAATGAGACAGCATAAAAAGGGAAGTAATGAAGAGAACCCACTGATGATGCAGGTATGTAATGATTCATTTTTGACTGCATTGTAGGGCTAAAACACCACCGTAGCACTTCAGTGAAAGAAGCTCTAGAAATGGGTAGGTCTTAGAATTTGATATAATATTTTAATTGTAATTTTACTTTACTCTCCATATTCAGTCACATCTGCTTTCATCAGTTCTAATGAAATGCTGTAATTATGTAAACTGTGTGCTGGTCTTTGTAGAGGGCATAATAAAAGACTAACCCATAAATAAGAATTTTTTTGTTTTTACTTCTCAAGATAGTTTTATATTTAATGTGATGGTTGTGTTCTCCTTCATCCTATGTTATCAAATAACTAGCTTGTAACAAAATTTCCCATTTCTTGAAAATTAGTAAACAGAAGAAAATAGATCTTTTCATACTGCAGAAGTGTCTGTTACTATGACTGTTATTGATGAATGTGGGCCTGCTGTTGGTGTAAGCTCTATCTTCATGTGCACAAGAACAGTAGTCTCTGTAGCCTGTCTTTGGTATTAAAATCAGGATAGTATGTTGACAAAACATGTAAAAATGTTCTTTTTTTTCATTCTGACCATGTAATGGAATGAAATAAGAAAATAACTGTGTTGTAGTTAATCTACTCTTGCAAGATTACTGAACCAAAACACAGGCTAATCAGTAGAGGTGAAAGGCAATTCAAACAAGGTGAAGATGAAGACAGTCCATGCTTTCTAACTAATAATGGGTGTAAATTCAACAAACGAATGATGGAATCAAAAAAAACACAATGCAAGTGTTTTCTGCTTGTAATATATTTGCATCTGTTTGGGATCCTCACTATCAAATATTATTTATATATATTTAACATGCAGAATATTTCCTGTTGTTATTCTTCAATGGAGAATCTTGCATGTGCAAGTCATCCTCCAGGAATATTTTTCCCGTTGGCAATGTTATACTCCTTAAAAGTGCATTACTTTTCACAATGCCTGAAAATGTCCATTCCTCCTGATATCCTCCCTGCTCCCCTTCTTTATCCTTCACCTCAAGAACAACAATGGCATCTTTTGGGACCTGATATAGGATCATCATTAACTTTTGCGTGGTAATAAGACTTCTAAATAAATGAATTTTGATCTCTATTTCTAAAAGCTCCATTGTAAGATGTTGCCTCATTTGTTTCCACACAAAATATTACTTAAATCATATTGCCATATTCACACAGGTAATTGTTGAACTACAAAAAAACGTGTCTCATTATTTGATGTGCACAATAAGAGTATCTGATGTTGTCTCTTTCTTACTCGTGTCATGAGAAATGTTCACCTTTTCTGTGGACAAAAGCAATTTTCAGTGATCCAACTCCTCAAATCTCTGTTATGAATGAAATTCTACAACATTTCCAGGTCAACTTCTGCATGATGTTCAATGAGATTCAGTGAAGCAAGAGAAAGCAGACTCTGGCATCTATGATTTCCAATCCTTTTCCCCTGCTTTCTTACTTTGTTCTTTTAGTACAGAAAACTGGTACAGTCACCTTAAATATCCAACACTTGGCAGTCACAGACAAATTTATGTTGGATTCTACTTCAGAGAAAGAAACTTTCAGAAGAAAACATTGTTTATGGCTTTAAGTTGAAAGTGATGTGTGCAGATTAATTTGTGAGAATAAGGCGCCTTGTTGGTCTAGAATTTACTATGTTTTTTCAAATTAATACAGTGGAAAGAGCAAATGGTAGGCATTCTAAAGTTCTAAGAATCATAGAGACATGAATTTTGAGCAGGGAGGAAATTTAAATGCAAGTTCAATGCGACACGTGTTTGTGTGGGGAGGGGTGGTGGTGTGTGCGACTGAGAAATCAAGGAGCCATTTAACTCCTTGATGACTATTGTCAACTCATTCACTGAAACACACAAGATGATGGACCTTGCGCCAAACTTCTGCACTAACTATCTGCCCTGCTGCTCAGTTCTGCCACTTGGCAATATGTACACTACTAAATGGGGACCACTTCCCTTACATAGGTGCTATTTCTCAGTGATAGCAGGTATTAGAGGGGTTAGAAAATATAACCGTCAGTATTTCAGCCGAACTTTGATCAATTGAGGAAAAAAGATATTTGAAGGTCAGAACTTCAGACCTTGCACAGAACTCATGACCTGCCATGCAGTAGTGGTCCCTATCCTCCTGAATGCCTCTGAGAACTGGACTACCTATAAGAAGGCACCTTAACAGTTGAAAATTTCCACCAGCATGTTTTCCTCAAAATTCCCTGGATGAATTTGTGAACCAACATCAGCATCCTCTCCTAGAGCAACATTCCTAGCACTGCAGGCTTAACGATACTCAGTCGGCTCTATTGAGCTGGCCACTTTGTATATGTGTCTGACAACGGACATCCAAAACTGACACTTTATACTGAAGCAAAAAACAATTTGCTGGAGAAATTTGGCAGGTCAGTGGGACAAACCTCACCTGACCCAATGAGTTTCTCCAGCAGCTTGTGTTTTGTTCCATCTGCAGTCTCTTGTGTCAACACTCTGTTCTGAGCTCTGTCACTAGAAAAGGTTACCGGGTGGGTAGAAGACGAGTTTTGAAGATGTGCTCAAAGCCTGTTTGAAAGCATAATATCACCTCTGACTTATGGAAATTCCTGGCATATAACTGCTCAAAGCTGTGAAGGAGCGTTTAGAATGAGATCCAGAACCTCAAGGTCTTGAATTGGGATCATACAGAGACCCTTCATTGATGGTGGACAGAGTGCACCTCTTCACAAGCTATCTCCCACCTCATCAGCCACCATCTGCTCCATCAGTGGAAGACTCTGCAGTTCCCACATTGGTATCAACAGTCACTTCAACCCACAAAGCCAGAGTGAAAGTAAGTCTTCTTTGACCCTGAGGGACTGGCTAAGAAGACAGAGTTGGTTGGATGTTTGTGCATGTGGTGGAAAGTGGGTGAGGTGGCCCAACTGTTGTAAGAGAACAAAAGCCAGTAAGGAAGAATTTCACAGCCAATTTCTATAGTTGTGAAAATCTGGAACACTATTGGCACTGATCATGAACAATTCTTTAACTTGCAGCTCTTTTAAGAGCAACAGTGATGCCATTTATACATGAATATGATAAACAGATTCTGGATTTGTCATTATCCAAAATCTCAACTCCAATTACAGAATGCAACCACACTTGATGTCATTGGTTCCCTTCGGAAGTTTCTTTAACACTGGTTGAAGTTTTAACCAAATACCCCATCGAGCTGCAGACTAAGCCGATTTCTTGTAATCCTTTGCATTCCTCATAGCTTTTTTATTGTTCTGCATTAAATTTGATGAGTCATTGTGTTCACTTTGATTCATTAAAAATGCTTGCATTTTAATTGATGTGTGAATTATACGCTCCAAATTTTATCACTTTTCTTCAATTAACTTTGGCTGGGGAAAGACAGATCTGGAATTTTCAACATTCATAATTCTACCTGTGACTCAATTGGATAATGTGCATCAAACTGAGTATACTGGGTGCCTCATTAGTTCAGAGTGGTTTTCTTCTCCAAGCCTTCTGTTGTGATTCAACAAGTGGGAGGAGTTGAAGTTTAGATCAAAGAGTAAAAGAATTCCAAATATATTAAAATACCGTGTCATAAATTGGGGGAATTATGTGCCTTTTCACCTTATGTTTGCAAAGAACATAATGGTTACAGACAGAGTCAATGAAAATTTTGCTGATCTTATATGTGTATGCCACAGAGCAGTGTCGGAACACTATTCCATCCAGAGTAAAGATCATCCAGTTCATTTAAAATGGCTATTTCTTTCTCATTATGCAAAATCACAGAATCCTGTTGTTTCTCCTGCTATGTTTTCTATCCCAGCTACAATAGGAAGATATCCATTGTAATGCTTCTTTTTAAAAATGAGTTTATTCCAAGGAATATCTTTACAAAATGTACAATGCGTACACAAATCAGTATCAGCTTTTGGATGTGTGAAATGCTTTTAAGGTACTAAAATGGATAAGTTCAAATGGATGTTGTATAGCTATCTTAATATTCATCAAATGCCATATGAAAATCTTAAGGCCTAAAAAAATAGATTGAGGAAAATGCCTTGCTCCTCTTCTGTTTTCTGTGTTCAGAGATCCTGCATAGGGATTGTGAATGAAATACGAATTGTGGCATAACAATTTTTTCTCAGCCCATCACTAATTAAAAGGTTTTTGTTTTATTTCCAAAGAGAAGAGCACTGAGGACAGCATCTGAAAAAGTCAGGAATCGATCATCATTTTCCACAAATGTTATACATAACACTCCAGGAACGCGAGTGAATCGATATATCAGCCGCTTAATTGAAGCTCGGCAAACAGAGTCTGAAATGGCAGATTTACATTTTGTTACTTTAACATACAAACAAACTGAAAGGGAGAAAAAAGTAAGTTATGTTTATAAAGCCAAATAACTATTTGGGTTTTATTTTTAAGCTTTGCATAGTGCACAAAGGGAGAAGTCTCCTGTGCTTTTATTCAGTCGCTTGGGTGCTGCACATTTGGTAAAGTTGGAAAGATTGCTTCATATTTTTTATACCTTACATTTGTGTAAGTATGTTTGTTTTATTTTATAGTCATAATTAGTCTCATCAATTTACTGTTTTGGTTTTTATTAGGCAAGGGAGTGCCATTGTAATTTCGTTGTGTTGTCCTGCAACAGTACAATGACAAATAAAGAAATCTTGAATCTTAAACATTCATTTTTATCCACAGCTTGTCTCAGTGTCTCTTAGTTTATGTGCACTCAATGAGTGAAGGCAAGATTTATCTTGTAAATAAATGTCTCATCATATTGAACAACTGCCTCCCGATATTCAGTCTGGAGTCTTGTGTAGAAATAGTTTTCAGAGGAATTAACTCCAATGTTCTGGCCAATATTTTTTGGCCAATATTTTTCAGCCAATTGATATCCAAAGAACAACTATCCAGTTATTGTTGGATTGCAGTTTGCAGAAGCTGACAGTCCATAAACTGGCTCTCATGTTTCTCACATTACAACAGTGACTATACATCAAAAATGCCTCTTTGGATGTAAAAAAGACTTAGAAATCTCCTGAAAAGAACACAAATATTACCGATTTCTTTCTTTAAGTCTTATCAGCATTTCTTCTCTTTCATTGGAAAGGTAGATAGTCAAATTTTGCCAGTCAAAGGAGTATGTGGTCCTGTCAATTTAGAGTGGGAGAGCATTTTATTAAAATGTATAAATTTCAAAATATATGAAATATTATTTTAGAATATTGCTGAGACTAGTGAGCACAGATAGATGGTCCAAAAAAAGTAAAAACCCACAGGATTCAAGGAAGAGTGGCAAATTTGATCCAAATTTAGTACAGTGGTAGGAAGCATAAAGTCATGGTTGATGGGTCTTTATTGACCCATGTGCTGTTACTAGTGGAGTTCCACAGGGTTCAATGCTTGGTTACATGCTTCCTGTAGTACACTGATGATTGAGATTTGAAAGTAATAGCATTATGAAGGTATTTGTAATTGATTCAAAAATTGGGCATGTAGTTGACGGGAGGAGGAAAGCTTTGCACTGCAGGAAGATTTAGATGGGTCTGGTCCATCGAACAGAAAAAGTGACAAGAGATGTGATATAATCTATCTGGGGGGGGGTGCAACATGGTAATGCAGGCATAAAAAATACTGTAAATAGTGTGAAGCAATAAAGTAACCTTGGAATGTAAGTCCACAGATCCTTAAAGGTAGCTGGGATCATTCAATGCAGTTATTCAGGTTGCTTTTCTTTATTAGCCGAGGCAGTGAGTATGTTAGTTGGGCCACAGCTTCAACAGTGCACACTGCTGTATTCGCCATATTACAGGAGAGCTAGCAATTGCACTGGACATGGTGCAGAGGAGCTTGACCACTGAAAATATTGGATAATTTAGGGTTGTTTTCTTTGGAACAGAGGAAGCAGAGGTGTATAGAGACCTGAGGGGCTTAAAGTAAAGATGAATGGCCTATTATCCCTTGCAGTGAGGTCAAAAACCAAAGGGCCTAGGTTTGTAGTAAATGATAGAAAGATTAGGAGTGAAATGTTTTTGCACAGAGAACATAAGGGATCGGCAGAGAGTCCATCACATTTGATGTAAACTTGATGTGTAATTGAAGAGCCATTTGCTGCAGGACAATGGACCAAAAGCTATTGAGTAGCCTTTTTTTGACTGGAATAGACAGGCTTGGCTCAATACTTTCCTAGAGTGCCACAAGTTTTCTATGATTTATGAACAAGTGTACTCCTAAAATAGACAATTGTGGACATGGAATGATGTTAGTATGTTACAGGGCAGAAATTCAGTCACAGAGGATAGAGGTATTATAGAGAGACAGGATATGTGTCATTAAAAACCCTAAATTGCATTGCACCTCAGGTCTGAGAGATTTCCCATTGTTTAGACAATAACTGGCTCATTGCTGGAATTAATTAGCTTCTCAATGCCTGCAGTTGGATGAACAATTTTTTTCCCTTTATGACCGATAGGGCAGCTTGATGAAGTGCAGGCAATTTATCCCAATGATTTTACTCTCCACATTACATGGCCCTGCACAAGACAAATCCATTATTGCCATGCATTGGTGGCATCCCTTTTGTGTTCAAGTGCCTATTGATATGTGTCATATATCATCATAGTATGGCTGAAGCTGTTTGCTCTTTGATTACTGATAGTTCTTAACAACTATGTGAGATTAGTGTCTATTTTCCTGCACTTTAAATGCAATAGCCATCCACTAAAAGCTTTGAATTTCACAATGGATTTGAATTTTGTACTTTTTTAATGTACAACTAGAAGAAATCTGGTATTGAATAGATTTAAGATTACATTAATGGTGTCTAGTTAATTTCCAGATTGTGGTGCTTGACACGGCATTTCCTTGGATTCCAGTTACATAATTCATTGTTCTCCATATAATTGCCTGGGGTTGTAATTGGAAATAATGTTGAAGCTACCGGCACTCAACATTATTAAGCAGTAAATCAAACTGCAAGTTCTGACATCTGTGCATACACAATTAAGCACAGAAATCAGCAGCTGCTATCCATGTTTCCAAATTGCTCCACTGCACCACATGGGTTCTGCACTGAAGTAAACAGCATTCACATACATGCAACAGTATGAAGTTGTAAGATTTACTCACTAGATGCCCAATAAACAAAGCAGAAAATGTTGGTGTAAGCCTTACTTGCTGCCCACTTTTACACTGTAATATTATGATTCTTGTTAGAGATTTTTAAAAGTTTAAAATATGTGTATTTTCCTTCACATCTTTCCTTCAATTTTCTTGGCTCTTTCTAATCTCATCTCTCTCTCCCTTTCTTGCTTTATTTCCATAGCTTTGCTCCTAATTTAATATTCTAACTTTCTTGCCTAAACTCTGCACTGTATCTCAGGGAGGTTTCGACACGTGAATGTGTGACGTGTTTGTGTTTGCTGTGTTCACTTGGGTCTCAGGTCCCCTATGGAGGACACAGTACTGTCTCAGCTCTGTAATTACTGCAAATCACACTGTAAAAGTCGACAGGAAGTCTGTGGGCAAATATTAGTGCAATAAATGGCAAGAACCATTTATTCACAGCTGAACACAACATCAAGGCCAGAACGTTGACATTAATTTTACCCCTGTCAAATGTAGTTCTATGCTTGTGTCTTATTTTGAAATAATTTTTGGTAAAATGCAGCCAGTTTCTAAATCAGTGTTCAATAAATTTTGATCAATCCAGACCCAGAATAACCTATGGCAGTGCATAGTGATTTATCTCTTGTTCACAGAAAAGATTTACTTTTGCTCTTCCACCCACAGTACCATCAGCTTCATGATGAATACTTTACAAGCGCAGTCATCCTCTCATTGATACTTGCTGCCTTATTTGGCCTTCTGTATCTTCTCATAATACCACAGTAAGTATTATTTACACTTAATATAACCCCCTATTTTGTTTATAATCTAAAATGGCTAGGATTGTATGCAAGTTAGCACATGTGATTATGTAGGCACAGAAAAAGTATTAGATGTGATAATATTACTAAAATCCCCTGGAACTTATGATCTATCTCCTGAACTCTTTAAGGAAGAGGCTACAGAATGGATGCATTGGTTGTAATCTACCAAATTTCCCTGAATTCTGGAGAGGTCCCAGAGGATTGGAAAACCATAAATGTACCACTTCTTCTCAAGAAAGGAGGAGACAGAAAACAGGAAAGCCTAGACCAGTTAGCCTAATATCTGTCATTTAGGAATCTGTTGTGAAGGAGGTAATAGCAGGATATTTAGAAAACCATGAGACAATCAAGCAGAGTCAGTATGGTTTCATGAAAAAGAAATTGTATGAAAAATTTGTTAAGAGTTTTTTTGAGGATGAAACAAACAGGGGAACCAGTAGATATAATATTTGGATTTCTAGAAGGCATTTGCTAAGGTACCACATAAAAGGTTATTGCACAGGATAGGAGAACACAGGTTGAGACTAATACAGTATATTGAATAGGGAGTGGCTAATTGATAGAAAACAGAGAATTGGGGTGAACAGTTCACTTTTGGATTGGTAATCGATGACATAGCTCGGTGACATATGGATCAGTGCTGAGGTCTTAACAATTTATAATCTGCATTGTTGAAAGTACCAAGTATACTGCAATCAACCTTGTTGATGATACAAAGGTGAGTAAGTTAACAAGTTGTGAGGAGGGCACAAAGATCCTGCAAAATAATAGAGATGATTAAGTGAGTGGGCAGGAGTATTTCCATAATGGAGGTATCAAGAATGTCAGGGCATAGTTTTAGAATAAAGATCACCTGCTTAAGACAGAAAAGAGGAGTTTATTTTCTCAGATGGTCATGAATTTTTAATATTCTCCATAGAGCGCAGTGGATGTGGTGAAATTGAATATATTCAAGGCAGAGGTTGACAGATATTTAAACCTACAAGGGAGTCAAAGGGAAGGGAGCAGAAAGTGACAGGGCCAGGAGTGGATCAGTCACAACAACCTTACTGAATTGTGGAGCCGACTCAGGAACCAATTGACCTAATTCTGTTTGTTTTTTTATGTTCTTATATATTTCTTTGTATGCTACTCTTTCAGGAGCACTGTGGTCCTTGTCCTCCTGGTGTTCTGCATTTGTTTCCTGGTTGCTTGTATCATGTATCTCCATGTCACACGAGTGCAGGTGAAATAAATATTGTTTTTCATTTTGTGATTTAAATTGTTCAGATTACAAGTAAAATATTTTGTTACAGTAGACAATTGTTGCATAACTTTAGTTCATAGCTCTTGGTAGAGAATATCTTATAACTTAAGCCATTTGCAGTTAAATGGACTTTTTTATCCCCAGGACTCTACATTAGTAGTGTCAGATAAAGTTACAGGTCACTTATTTTGCTGAATCAGGAAATGGTTTTCAAGTTTAGAACTTTTGATAAGCTTATGCGCTTATCAAAGTAAGAATCATTGCTGTCGCAAAGGGAACATTCTTTGGCACATTAATCATTCATTTGCCTGCATTAAGTTGACTATTGAAATAGGTTAATAGAGGTTGTGATTCAATTACATATTTCCAATCTAATTGGAGGTGGAATGTATTATACGTGGTCAGTACCCCCTCTCTCACAACCTAGCTACAGCAGTGGCACCTGGTAGTATAACCTTAACTATTCCCAAATGATGCCCAAATGCAAAGGTCCTTCTTGTCTGCTGGAATTTTGCTCCTGGTGCAAGTGTTTATCCTACTTTTTGCTCAGTTCGGTTTAAGGATGATTCTGCCTCCAAAATTGGATGGCTGATAAGAAATATGCTGATTGGACATTAAAAGAATAAGGCAATATTTCATTTCTAATACATTTTGTATCACAATATACAGTTATAATAACCTAGGGGTTGGAATTCAGCATGTGTCTGAGAGCTGAAGAGTTTGGGTAAATTAAAAGAACTCTGGTTATGCACATAAAGAGGAAGGTATAGAAGGGTATGAGTAAGGTAGGTGTAGGCGCTCAAGAAGTTGGAAATAGGTAGACTTGGTGATGGTCCAAAACATGACCAAATCATTTGACTGAGTAGATTATTTAGAAACTAGCATTTGGCTCTGACATGGGTTTTCCTGAGTGTGCAAGTTATTTAATGCCCTGAGTATGGAATTTCCCTCAAATAAATAGTAATGTATCTACTGTCTATCAGTTATAATGAGCTAAGGGATATTTTGTTTTTTTTTTCAATTTAGAAGTTTTATATCAGGTAATGTGCAATATATTATTCAGCTGTGGTGACAGCAGTTAGCAAAGCTGGTATGTTCCTTCACATCTGTAACATCCCAAGATACATTATTGGTTAATTTCTCTTTGGGAAACATTTGATTTGTAAGGTCAATTACAATGAGCTTTTCTTAATCTGTAGAAGCTGGTTTCTGGATTGAAATAAATAGCTTTTATTGCCTTTAGGAGTGATTCTATGATCTTCTATGAACAGGGAGCTATAGATTTTCAGAGACCATAGACTAGATATTCAGCATTATATCATGTTATGCACGACTCCCCACCAGTGTATTGTGCAGAATGCCTTGAGTTAGGAAGCACAGAATTACAATTTAACTAGTTTCTGAAACATTTGCATTGATATCAACCGAAGCATAAGGCATACATTTCCAATGTTAACTAAAGATATTAGAATGGAAAAATTTGAGAAGTATAGTTTACAGAAATATAATTCATTACCTCTTCAGTGTTTTCCAGGATGCCTGACAATACAAATTCGAACAATTATCTGCATCTTCATAGTAGTCTTAACTTATGCTGTAGCCCAGGGATGTGTGGTAAGCGAATGTCATATTACTTGACCTTTTAACTACATCAAATGCATAAATGCAGTAGAAATTACATCAATGTAGTATAGCTTTTGGCACTGAATACAAATCCTGAAATATGAGTAATTTTTAACTTGGAATGTTTAATTTTGTTTTGCTCAGTTCAGGTTTGAGATTCACATAGATTTCAGTAGAATTGCCATTGCTCACATTGTTATTATGTGCCTGTAGATAGGAGTCCAGCCCAGTCTAGTTGCTCAAAGTTTTATATTGACCAAGAAGGTCCATGGTTCAACTTTTACTCAGAATTAAATTAATGGATTTGAGCCCAGGCAATGGTAAAACCAATTCCTGTGAATTATGTGGTACATCTAACTAAGAATGATGTCATTGTATTACATATATGATCAAGTATGTACCATTGTATCTGTTTGCACAGGCTGAAAAGAAAATCTTGAATAAACCATGCACACATTCTAGGGCTCTCCATGTTTCCCTGCCTGCCTTCTCTGCATATTACTTTAGGACAGACTAGGATCTCTCCACTGG
>JARFYF010000084.1:47130104-47140702 GCA_030265395.1 Rhina ancylostomus
TGCCACCCCTGAACACAGATAACGAATGCCAGTGCTCTCTTGGACTCCAGAACACCCTGGACAGTTCAGAATGCCACACTACCTTTGCTTCGATCGCCGAGATCTCGACAGTTTGCAACACAATTAAAGCATATTTCAAAACAAAGAGAATGCGTGCATCTTATTGTACAACGCAGTCCCAGTACTGACCTGTGGCACAGGGGAGATCAATCGGGAACCTGATTAAAGTTGGTTACTTTGCAGATGATGGATGCAGCCTGGTCTCAGTCGATCGTAACATCTTTTAATCTAGACTTCCATTCACCTGAACCAGATGAAATAATTCTGCATCGCCGGATTTGTATTGTTAACTGTTTAATAATCGGAACAGTGTAACCTTAAAGCGCAGTTTGAGTTACACACACACACACACACACATACAATGCCAATCACAGGCTGGAAAACCAGTTGATTCCTGCCCGTCGAAGTCAAAATTGACACGGATTTCGTATACCTTCAGCCGCACGTTCGCCTCGCTTGCTTTTATCTGCACGAACAGAGGTAGCAGGATCCTACTTTTCTGAGCAAGCGAGGTCGCTGCGAAGCGGTCGGTAGCTCTGCCCGTTCTTTTTAAAGAATGGTGTATAAGATCTGCAATTCCTCAAGTTAGGTTCAGGTTTAGTCACCAGTATTGCGATTTATGAGAAGCCTTGCAGGGTTTGTTGAGGATGCACAGAGGGCAATGGAAGCTTGCAATTCACTTTTTCTGTTTTATAAAAGCATTCGCATAAGTTTTATGAATGCACGGTGTCAGTCAATTTGGCGTGTTTTTTTTTAATTTGCAAATCTCCTGAAGCCTCTCAACTTTTTTTTTGTTTTGCCAAAACGTGGGAATCGATTGAAAGTGCTGAAGCGTTCGCGAATGCTGCTCGGTGCAGGCTTGGGGAGAGTTGAAGTTGCCTGTTCGCGTGCGCTCCAAGTCGAGCAGGACAGCCAGGGATAGGCGTGTGGAATTGTTTAAAGCGTGTCTTAGCAACCATGCACTCCCTGGCCAAACTCTTGAATGCAAGGGGAAGGACACAAAGACATTGGCAGACATTGCTGCACGCTGCCGCCCTGCCTTGACACAACTCCCTGACACTCGACTCGAGCCTCTGGCCCAATCCTGCGAGCACAAAGCAAACCGTGGTGTGACAATGGCATGCAAGCAAGGGCGAAAAGCGCAACCAAATGCAATGTAAATGCTGCACGATCAATGGGCTACTGCGTTAATAACAAAGTGACTTTATTCCAGTCTTCCTGAGGCTATTTTTAAATTTGCACACAAGAAATCGTGTTTGAATGAATCTCTTGGTTACGATTTTTTTTGGACAAAAACACGATTTTATTTAATTGCACGTAAATTAAAAAAGCGTGGCTGAGGAGTCCTGGCTCTATCCAAATGAAGTAGAGGGTATGGAATGGGGCACTTTGGACATGGCAGGTCATTATCAGTGGAGGGGCCCGTGCTGGGCCATTCATAGTTGATTTCAGGGCTGGTCCCAGGGTGGGATTGGTGCAAGGACCAGTACCAGGGGCTCAGGGTGATGGCAATTACAGGGACCATCCTGCTGCCAGCTCTGAACCAGTGCTGGGCCAGTGGTCTGGGCTTTAACTACAGTTCTACCTTTTCCCAATGTTATTGTTCTCATCCAATTGCCTGCTGTCAGTGTTTGGCCAATCTGAAGTCTGGTCTTCATTGGTCTTCCTGCAGGCATCTGGCTTTTTTTTAAATGCTAACAACTGCCAGGTTCAGAAATTAATTGCCTTTTTCAAAGTGAAAATAACCTCAGCTGTTGAAATCAAGAAGAAAGATTCACTGATTTCACTGGTTTATTCTGTTACAACAGTAATTACACTCATTGATGAGTTGGGACCCTGTGTTAATGATGGTAAAATAAATATGTTTAATTGTAAGTCCCAGTCCTTTGGCCAAAATCAACAGATTTTTCGTGCCCTTGTGTGTACAAATGCTGATTAGCAGGGTACTGGACAGGGGGTGGTGACCTGAAGCCCTAACCTTGCCTTCCTCCTTCTACTCATGCTGCTTGACTCGCTGAATATTTCCAGCATATACTGTGTTTGCCAAAGCTCATTGACATGGCTGGGAATTCAAATTCGGTTTCTCTTATGCACGATTCTGGGATTTTTACCAGTGTTTCAGGGATTACGTTCCAAAATTCCCTCCACTTATAATTAGGAACCTTGGCGATAAATCAAATTTCATTTTTAATTGCATAGGAAGCAATTTTGTTTTACTTTTACCAGCATTTGGGGATTTGGCTCAATGAATCCATCCATTTTTCCAAGAAGACCACAAATTATGGGCCTTGTCCACTGATGGTGCTCGGTCTGTCATCCTTTGTCTGTCTCAAATCATCTAATCACTCATGTCATTTTAATTAAGCAATATTACACGAGGAAAATATAGACAAACCAATCATTGAAGCTTATAAAATTCTTGCAGAGCTCAACAGACTAGATGGGGGGAGGGTGTATCCCTGTCTGCGGGATCTACACCCAATGGACAGTCTCAGACCACAGGTTAGGCCAGTTAGGACTGAAATGAGAAGATATTTCTTCACATCAAGGTTAGTGAATCTTTGGAAACTGTGGAGGCTCAACCACTGAGTTATTTCAAAACTGAGATGGATCGATTTTTCGATATCAAAGGGGTCAGTGGATAAGGGAATATGCCAGAAAATGGTGAATAACAGATCAGGACTGAAGGCCCACAATCCTACTCCTGCTCCTATATCCTACACTCTGAAGCCAAACAAGGAGAAATTAAGGCTTACTCAAAAGGTGGACTTTAAGTAAAATATTAAATGAAGAGACGGATGTGCAAAGATGGGAGAGTTCAGTGAAAGAATTGCAACCTGCATAAAATATACAATTGTTGGCTTAAACACAAGTGACAAAGAGATGGGGAAACTGGGAAAGAGCCTGTAGTCATAGGAACAGGGTAGACTATTTGACTCCCAAGCCTGGTACATCATTGTTGCAAGCATGCCTGATCAGTAAGCAAATTCCATGCATCCATGTTTATTGTATATCCTCTAAAATGTATAATTAATAAATATCTATCAATACCATATTTACAATATACAATTGACTAAGAATCATTTATTGTCTATGGAACAAAATAGCAGAGATTTTGCAATTGTAAGGCTGGGGGAGGTTACAAATTTAGGGAGAGTTAAGTTAAGTTTGTGAAGCAATTTGTGGATGAGGATCCACAAATTTACATTTTTTCTCAGAGCCAATATTGGTCAATGGGGGTGGTCACAAAATAAAATACAGTTTGTAGCTTCCCTACTACATGGTGAATGCAAAAGATTCTGTGAGACTATGTGAAGAAGTGCAATGGAGTTCTTTCAGTGTCGGCCAGCACTGTTAAAACAGAGTATAACTGGTCACTGTCTGATTGCTGCTTGTACCACATTTCCTACATTACAGCTGCAACCACACATCAAAACTACTTAATTGACAGTAGATTTCTTCAAAACACCTGAGGTCATGAATACAAATCTTCTAGTTTTATGTCTCATTCAACTTTCACCATGAACATTTCCTTTATTTTCTATTGTTTTTCACTCATTCTCATCTCTGAATCAGTCGATTATTATTCTTTGATTAAATGTTCACTGTGATTAATGCAATTGGTTCCTCTCTGATATCCCAACATCATCTCCAAGTACTTTAACAATGCCCAGCTTCATTTCTCAACCAGTGCTCTTTACTCCACGTTTGTATTTTCTAATTACCAAAAATCAAACTGTGAATAAGGAGGTGAAACTTTCTCTAGAAAAATAAAATGCCTCTGTCCCTCACCAGAAACATCCTGCCAGAAACATATGTTCAACTTCATGTCTGCACGATCAGATTGAACTTAGCAGTATTGTTCTCTTTTTTGATAATGAGGGTGCCAGTGGCAATGTCTGAGGAAGGGGTGAGGGTAAACACTTCCATCTTAACAATACTGTCTGCTGCCATCCCTTTGATCCAAACCTTGATTTCTAGACCTCCCAAACTCAATAATCTTTGATATTCTTGTAAGTTCCAAGTCATGCAGATTTAAATTAATTAAAATGATGATCTATCACCTTCATCCTCGCTGGCAGAGATAGGTTCCTCATATTTACTGTTTTCAGAATCAAGCGCTTATTGCCAGCATTGTGTCAGGCAATGAAACCGAAGGCAGGCCATGTGCTCTGACACTCAACAAGCAGTTTACTGCACAGCAAAGTCAATTTGTTTAACACATATTCTATTTAGAAATGAAAGGAGATAAACTACAGCAACTTCTTACAGTAAAAGCCGGGTAATTTCTCCAGAAAAATGCAGTGGTAAATAATATTTACATTTAAATGAAGTGCATAAAATCAGCCTAAGTCTTTTACAATAATGTGGACACAAAAGTTGACGGACAGGGCAATCCCCAAAGAATCTCCGCTCTGGTTGGCTAAAACGTCAGAACCAAACGCGGCCTTTCAGAATTCTTCCCAATCTCCACCAATGTCCTCACATGATCGTATAACCCCTGCCGCTTTTCCAGCGCTATGTGCCAGTTTGCACGTCCGCTCTTCGCACAGACCCCCATCCTCCCATCTCCGGCACTCCAGGAGGCAGGCCCTTCCACGCTCATGCCCCGGTCATCTGGAAAGTGTTTGTCAAATCACTCCACCTTGTAACTTTCAAATGTGCGCTCAACATCCATCTCCATCTTCAATTATCTTTACTGTTTCCACTTCACAAACTCCAGCCACTGATTGGAACCTTTCTGTTAAGTATTTTGTCCCCAAAACGTTAAAAAGGCACCACGTCAAGACCATGTTAACTAGCCTCGGAGTCTGGTGCAGCAAAAAAAAGTAACAACTATGAAAACAAAAGTGACCCCCATGGCATCCAACAGTTTCAGTATAAACTACTTGTTCAGCGCGGGCTAATGTTAAATCGAGCACGTGTATACGTGCGAATCGAATAACTGCCAGGTTCACACACGTCGAAGAAGCGCTGGTAAATCTTTGCAGGTTATTTTGTCTAAACTATATTTTAACCTCGTGGACTGCAATCTCTAACTCCCGACTTAATGTTTGAAACTCCCCAAGGATTGTTGAGATGGACGGATTGCAGGGTTTGAAATTAAAAAAAGGTTGAATTAATATCGATTAAAATAGTTAATTAATAGCAAATCGAATAAAGAGAGGAAACCAGATATTATATCAAGGACTGTAGTGTTTCAGGTGTTATGTACTAGTATGCATTTCGGTTCATTTCAATTAAAGTATATGGTTAAAGGATAGTCATGGCTATAGGAAATTCCTTTAAAATTCCCCAGTATATCAAAAATACCCATTGCACAAGACCATATGTGGCAATCCAGTTTCATGTTATTACGTGGACTCACACTCGGTTCGAAAGAAACCATGTTAAACAAATGAGGTGCTCAGTTGCCTTGTCTGTCTATCCCAGCCCATTACCCCGCTCTTTTTTTCCTTAAAACACACCGCTATTAAACTTTTGTCGCTGGGCGCACCTCTTCCCTGATAAAACTGACATCAGCCAGAAATTGCAAAGCGGAACTCACTGAATTACACAACTGATATTGTTATTATCATTTGAAATAGCGTTTAATTGTCACTCTTGAAATTCTGGCCTGAGTAGTTATCCTTCCTTTCTATAACAGTGCAGGGAAATGGAAGACCCAGCAAGCGAAGATAATGTGTCCATTTTAGTTAGTGAGCAGGCTGCTGTGTTCAGTGACGCCTATCTTGGATCGTCGGTTTCGGAATCGATTTCAGCCTCGATACCTCCACAGAATCACACCCTGACCACCGGCTAAAGTGGAGTTAATTTTGCAAGCTAAGGTGGCGACATTCACTTTTTGAAAATACGTCTGAAAAATGTTGAAACTTCCCATTCTGTCGGAGTAACGCCCCCAGATGCCATGACCAAACAAAGTCTGCCTCCCGTCTGTGTGCTCTGGGGTCAATTTTGGCCTGTCACCTTTGTGAAGAGAAAGCTGTTTAGGGGCCAAGGCAAAAGTGCCACGCTGTTATTTAGCTGGACTTTTAAACTATCCGTGTTAATGATGGACATAAATGCCAAGGTAATTAGTTATATCAAGAGTCCAAACTGTTATGTTTCAAATACAGTGCCCATCTGACCCGGGCACTGTAGGGACTGAAGGTTACCAAGATAAGCAGCAGGCAATGTTGAGAGTGATAGGTCTTGAATATCCATCACTCTTAGTATTGCCTGTTACATATCTTGGTAACCTTCTCAGCACATATCATGATCAAAGGTCAGTGCAAACTGCATGGTGAGAAATATTTCTTTCCAAAGCTCGAAAACGTAACGCAGCTCTCGGTGAATTACCATCATGCGGTTAACGTTTCACGGGGAAGACACTTCGTCAGAACTCTTTCATGATAGATTAGTTTAGAAATTATATGAATGAAAAGGATTAAAATAGTTGTCTTCCGTTTCACGTTTTTGCCCGACAGAGGAGCTCGTTATCGCATAACAGTGATAATCAATGCCTTTTTAAGTCCAATAACGTTTTAAAGGAACACAGAACACAGAACATTACAGCGCAATACAGGCCCTTCGGCCCACGATGTTGTACCGACATTTTATCCTGCTCTAAGATCTAAGATGAACGATAAAACGTCTGCACCACTGAAAGCAAAAAGTAAACTGCTGGAAGAACTCAGTGGGTGTAACCACATCTGTGGAGGGGAAGGGATAGTCGGAGTTTCGGGTCGAGATCTTGCATCGGTGTCGAGGGAAGAGAGCGAGTTTTCAGAGATGAGAGGGAAGGGCGAGACAGAGGCTGGTAGGTAATGGGTGGATCCAGGTGAGGTGGGTGAGGAGCGATGATGGGCAGATGGAACCAGGTGGAGGAGGAGATAAGAGGAGACAGTGGAGACGCAACCCGGCTGCATAGGCATACGGGTGATGGGCAGATGGAACCAGGCGGGATGGACTGATGTGTCTTGATAACGTGCAGGGGCGGGGGGTGGATGGAAAAGGTGAACAAATGGAGGGCGAGGCCATGAGTTGACCGGTGGGAGTGGGGAAGGAACAGGGGTGTGAGTTACTTGAAATTGGAAAATTCAAAATTCATATGGTTGGGTTGCAGACTCCCCTGGCGGTATTGTTCTCCTAGTGTATGTTTGTTCTCACGGTGCCAGTGAAGAAGGCCAGGGATAGATAGGTCACACACGTGCTTTGTGCTTCACATCACTCCCACGGATAAAGTCGAAAATCTACTGTTCACATGGAACAAGATGAGATTGTGAAACCTGCTGTCACAAATGGTTGAGGCGACTAGCATAGTTGTACAAGTAATGATGAAAGGCTATCGACCTGAGATGTTCGGTGTTTCTCTCTTCACAGCCGCTGTCTGGCCTGTTGACTGTTTTTCGGCACTTTCCGTTTAGATTTTGCTCCAGTACCCGGAAAACCTAGATAATCACAAGCGAGCAATTACATAGTAGCAAATGGAAAGGAAGTTCGATGAAGAATCGTGGTAAGAGGCATGCTCTCTGGCATGGATTTACTGCGCCGAGTAGTTTTTTTTTGCTGGAAACATAATGTTTCATTTAATAATATGACCAATACAAATGTGACGTTTAACTTGACGAAATTTCTTTAACATGCTTGTACATCAAGTTATTCTTTTTGAAGGAGCACGCCTGCGAGTGCCCAGACAATGGACTGTAAATATTTGGGACCTTATCCTGCGAGTTAATTTGACTGTAGCCGGTCATAGAAAATGCAAATTCAACTGTAGTCCTCGTATTACGAGCCACTTATTTCACCAACGAAACACAAAGAAGGTGACAATTGATGGAAGAAAGGCCCAATCCAGTCATCCTCCCTGGTTGTAACATAGGTCACCCTGAATGAGGGTGCTTCTTGTTAACCTAGTGACAACTCATTTCATATTTGAAAAGATGACCATCTTGGAAAAAAAAGTGGTCTCTAAGAGGGTCCAATCTTTATAGGGAATTGACAAGTTCATATTGATTCAGCTTCTGCATTGTTTGTGTTTGTTTCAAGGAAGAGTGGCAGCATTTCCAGTAATGATGCTGTTTCCCTCTGAAACCATGTCTGACGGCTTCCTGTCTCTACTGCTGCGGTTGGGTCACGGTATTTGATGACTCAGTCGGGGGGTCAGACGAGGAGAAGGATTAAAAATTGGTCACGTAACCCCAGGGCAAGTGGTTTGCTGTTAAATGACACGTCTTTCAATTTCCTCTGTCGCTTGGAGTACATGGATTCCACCCGCCCCCAAAACAGTGTCATTGACGTGAACAGAGGCGGGCGTACGCTCTTCACTCTTCCGATACAAAGTCATTTTTTATTAAAAAAACAAAAAAAAATCCAGGATGCATCCGGCCATAAAAAATACGTGTATTGGAAATCCCGTGCCTGACGAGGACAAACTCCCACTTGCTATGGTGGTTACACTAATCAAGCAATCGGAAGTTATGTCAAGACTTTACACTAAGTGTGCTTTGTGTTTCATTCAGCATTCTGTAAATGATCTTTGACTTTCGGCTGAATGCAGATATTTCTAACTGAACTAAACAAAAAAAAGGTGTGTGGTTGGGGGGTGGGGAGCAAAATTATTTCTAGAATGCACGCAGCGTCATCGTTTCGTTCTGTCAATAAAACAAATATGATCATGGAACTATCAATGGAGATAATTTTAATCGTTGTTTTATAGGAGAACGTGAAACGACCCGTGTGAGAAAGTTGCGGTGTTGTGAATATTGGTGTAGAATTTGAGTTTAAGTACTGAGTAAATAAACAAATAGATCAATTAGCAATAGTTCTTAAACCTCAGAAGGTGTCATGAGCTGTGGGCAGCAGTTAAGGTTTTCTACAACAATTTATACAAACAAACTAATCTTCAAAAATAATGTATTTTATCAAGTCTGTTTAACTGCCTTTCACCTAGACAGCTTAGTAAGGGCTTCCCAGGGAGTGTTGCTAATGTGAATGGGGTTTATAGGTTTCAGACACAGATGCAAATGTGATTGTTTCTTCGATATGTTTCTCTGGATCCCACAAATCAACTCTGCCTCTAGCAAAGTTGGAGAACTGTTAAGGTTCTTTGAATGAATGTAACCTCAATCAGCCCTAAAATTAATCCTGCGGAGGAGTTTGCCTAAATTGTTTTAAAAGTCACACACAGTTTAATTTTCTACCTCTCTCCCACTGACGTTGCTACAATGCCTTTTGGATCTAAACAAGACTGAGTGGAATCATAAAGTTTAAATGCTACAGGAAAGACAGCATACTTGTGATATTTTGAAAGTACTGAGCACCAAGTTAATGATGTCAAAAGAACAGCTAACTTTGGTTATTGGCCTTGTAAAAGCTAATTTTATTTTGTGTCAATGCAAGCAGAAGTTAAATCTCCAAAAAACACTTAGATTCCTACTTTAATATACAAGCTGTTTAACACTTTAAAACACTCTAAGCACCAGCTTTATATCCAGAGGTTTTTGTCGATGAAAATAACTGAAACAATGCATTGCACTGATGTGTTAAATCTAGATTATTGCAACAAACTTAGTCTTTTTAAAGGAGGACAGAAATAAAAAATAGGAGGCAAACATCCAGGACAAAATCAGTTAACATGTGGAAAAGTGTGGGTAAGTAAATTAATTTCAGAATGGACTTGCTCAAGAAGTCTATCTTATTTTAAATTAACTTTCAGGATTTGGGCATCACTAGCAACTTCATCATTTATTGCCCATCCCCAAGGAAACTGGGGAAGCTGGTGGTGAGTGCCTCTTGAACCTTCTGGTGAAGGTACTTCAACAGTGCTGTAGGGCAGAGAATTCCAAGATTTAGACCCAGCAATGATGAAGGACCAGCAATATATTTCCCAATTAGGGTGTTATATGACTGTAAGCTACTGGTGGAAGGAATGAATACTTAGAGTGGTTCATAGATGCAATTAAGTAGTCTGCTTTCTCTTGGGTGGTAGTTCTTGAGAGTTGATGGCGCTGTACTCATCCAAGCAAGTATTCCATCTAGTTCCTGATCTGTGCCTTTTAGATGATGGAAAGGCCTTGGTATATCAAGACATGAGTCATGTGCTGCAGGATATTCAGCCCTTGACCCAGTTTTGTAGCCATGGTATTTACGTGGTGAGAAACATAGAAAAACTACAGCACAATTCAGGCCCTTCAGCCCACAAAGCTGTGCCAAACATGTCCCTTCTCTAGAAATTACTAGGCTTACTCATAGCCCTCTGTTTTACTCAGCTCCATGTACCTACCCAACAGTCTCTTAAAAGACCCTATCATATCTGCCTCCACTACTATTGCAGGTAGCCCATTCCACACACTCACCACTCTCTGAGTAAAAAACTTACCCCTGACATATCCTCTATATTTACTGCCCAGCAACTTAAACCTGTGTCCTCTCATGGCCACCATTTCAGCCCTGGTTGGTCCATGGTGATCCCCAGAATATTGAAGTTGTCATGGTTCTGAGTTCTGGTCCTCAATTTGGCTCCATTAATGCCTTGTTGTCCAGCACATGAATTCCAT
>JARFYF010000084.1:47440498-47452114 GCA_030265395.1 Rhina ancylostomus
ACAGCCCTCCATTTTTCTATCATTCACGTGCCTATCTAAGAGTCTCTTGAATGTCCCTAATGTATCTGCCTCCACCACTTTTGCTGGCAGTACATTCCATGCAGCTACTACTCTCTATGTAAAAAAAACTACTTCTGAAATTCCTCCTATAACTTCCTCCAATCACCTTTAAATTGTGCTCCCTCATGTTAGCCATTTTCTCCCTAGGGAAAAGTCTTTGACTGTCCACTCAGTCTATGCCTCTTGGACCTCCCCTACTCCAGGCACACATTTCCTCTTGTATCCCTGATCGGTCCTATCCTCAGTCTAGTCATTCTTCTACTATTCTTCACATACGTGTAGAATGCCTTGGTGCTTTCCTTAATCCAACTCATTACGGCATTCTCATGCCCCCTTCTAGTACTCCTAAACCCATTCTTAAACTCCCTCCTGGCTACCTTGTAACCCTCAAGAGCCGTCTCTGATCTTTGCTTTCTAAACCTTAGGTAAGCTTCTTTCTTCCTCTTGACTAGATATTCTACGCCTCTTTTCAACCATGGTTCCTTCACTCTACCATCCTTAACCTGCCTCAGTGGGACAAACCTATCCAGAACACCATGCAAGTACTCCCTAAACAACCTCCACATTTCCATTGTGCTCTTTCCCAAGAACATCTGTTCCCAATTTACGCTCCCAAGTTCCTGCCTAATAGCATCATAGTTCCCCATTTATGGGGAATATATTTCCCCATAACCTCCCCCATTTAAATTCTTTCCCATATCGTCTGCTCCTATCCCTCTCCAAGGCTACAGTTAAGGTAAAGAATTTATGGTCACTGTCTCCAAAATGCTCCCCCACTGAGAGATCTGAAACCTGATCAGGCTTATTGCTTAGTACCAGGTCCATAATGGCCTCTCCACATATTGTGCCAGGAATCCTTTCTGTACACTCATAACAAACTCTGCCCCATCTATCCCCTTTACACTTAGGAGGTGCCGATCAATATCAGGGAAGTTGAAATCAGCCATGACAACAACCCTGTTATTTTTGTACTTATCCAAAATCTGCCTCCCAATCTGCTCTTCAGTGTCTCTGCTGCTACTGGGGGATCTGTGGAATACTCCCAATAGAGTGATTGCTCCCTTCCTGTTTCTGAATTCCATCCACACTGGCTCAGTAGACAATTCCTCCAGGACATCCTCCCTCTCTACAGCCGTTTCACATTCCGGAAAATTGTACTAGGATGGTTTTGTAGGTAGAAGACCCCTCGATAATCTGTATGGAACGCCTATTTACTAGTGGCATTGTACTGTAATTTTAGGTTTTCTCAATAGATTGTTTTTCTCAGAAGTTTACTGAAGTTATATAGAGTCTCGATAATCCAGACATCACAAACAAGAAAGTTTTCTGCATTCAAAATAAAGCTGTTTACACTTATTGTGCAACAGATCAAGACGCATTTCTGCTTTTCAAAAAGTTTGAGAGTAAAAGCGAGCCTGGTCTTGACTGAAAAAAACCATCATTAATGTTGTAAATGTTTAATTAAGATTGTCTCGTGTGGAGCACATTGTGGAGCAGGAATCAACTTGATTTGCATGACAATTAATTGTGAGTTGCTTCATAGCTGTACAACAAATCTGCCAAATAATTTTGAGAAACATATACCATTGAAGTAAATAACATTAACACTGTAGGATTATTTGACTGGTTATCAGTCAAATAAATTACCTTAAAAGTATCCTGATGCTAAATTTGTTCAAGTTCTGATGAAAGGAAAATTCACCAAGTTTGGAGTTGTTATAAATGTGTATAACATGCACTCTGCGTACTACTGAATTCCTGAAAAACAAGTTGTTGTTTAATTTTATCTTTTCCTTCATATGAAAGAACATTTATATTTTCTAATTACCTCGGTAATACATCCCTTTGGGTAGGAGAATTAATGATCATATGGAATAATTTCACAAGGATGGAACTTAACATTAAGGTTATGTACGCTTTTATTTGCACGAGTCTTGATTTTTAGTTCAGCTTTATTGTTAAGGCTATTTTTTTTGTACAGGTTTTGAGGGATGTGCAGTAGTTTTAAAGATTTCATGGCAATGGTTCAAGTTTCCCACTTCAGAGATTGCAGCCTTGTGAAGTTGATCAAAGATTATTTAATGAAAAAGGAAATCATCATTACTGAGAGATGAGATCTGTATTTAAGTTATTCAGTTGTGAAAGTCATGTGGATTTATGCATTTAGGCTTGAAGAAAGGTCAGGGTTAATGAAAAGATTGATTCATTAGAGCTTGGAGTCTTTCTTATTTGAAGGTCCAGGAAGGAGCTTCAAGAATATTTTTATAATGATATTTACACTGGGTATTGAGAAAGATGTATGAAAATTCTCATTTTTATAGTCTGCCACCAGCATATTCATTCCATAGAAAAACAGTTACACAAACTGCTATTACCTGAAGGAGATTTTAAATAATATTTTAATTAGTTTTCTCTCCAATAAGTTCAGGAGAACTATTACACAAGACATAATATGGGTTCCAACTTTGTTGTCTCAAAGGGAAACTCTTGCCGGCTGCTAATGAATATTGGTAATATGAATTTCAACAGTTAAACTTATTCCACATTCTAATCATCAATGGGATTGCACAGACTTGGCCATTTCTCTTCACCGAGAAAAGAACGTTATAATGAACTGTTCCAAATCGTGAACTCATTTTCACTGGAGAAAAGAAGGTTGAGAAAAGACATGATCAAAGTCAGTGGCAAACAAAGAGGCAAAGGTAACTCTGGCGATGAACACCGAATTTTCAAAATTGAGCATAAACAAGCATGTTTTATGAAACGTCTATTAAAGTACAGATTTACGAAGCAGATCCAAAAGGAAAGCTGTTCATATGTTGGTGAACACCTCAGTAAAGAACATGGAACATAGAACAGTACAGCACAGGAACAGGCTCTTTGGCCAATTATGTCTGTGTTGAACACGATGCCAAATTAAAGTCCCTTCAGCCTGTACATGATCCATATCCTACCATTCCCTGCAGGCACGGTGGTGTAGCGGTTAGCATAATGCTATTACAGCACCGGTGACCCAGGTTCAATTCCGGCCGCTGTCTTTAAGGAGTTTGTACATTCTCCCCGTCACTGCATGGGTTTCCTCCCAGTGCTCTGGTTTCCTCCCACATTCCAAAGACGTAGAGGTTAGGAAGTTGTGGGCATGCTATGTTGGCACTGGAAGCGTGGCAACACTTGCAGGCTGCCCCCAGAACATCCTACACAAAGATGCATTTCACTGTGTGTTTCAATGTACATGTGACTAATAACGATATCTTATCTTATATTCATGTATTTATATTAAAGCCTCTTAAATATCGTTTCTGCTTCCGCCACTACCCTTGGAAGCCCATTCCAGGTACCTACCACTCTCTCTTTAAAAAACCTTGCCCCCGCTTAAATTTTCCCCCTCTCAGCTTAAATGCATGTCCTCTTGTATTTGACATTTCTACCCTGAGAAAAAGATTCTATCTGCCCTATCGAAAGAATTCAGTAATATCCAGTCAGGAGTATTTTAGAACCACAAAGGGATAATCATCAAATGAAAACTTTTTCACAGATGGAGGCCTTTTAATCCACAAGGCCAATGGTATTTTTTAAAAACCTGAATAGTTTATTCTCACATTGTTTCCCCATAATCGTGCGAAACCTGTTGGAGGTATGTCAAAAATGACCAGAATCAGACAGACATGCAATGCACACACTCTGTAGTGATGAACAAAACAGTCCAAATCAATTGCTGGTGGACGTAGGGCACAGAAAATTGCAAGAATATCTGCCAGGGAAAATTGACTACCTCCTTGAGGCTTCAAAGAGACTTCAAGCACGGCCCTTGAGTACTTCTGAGGAGGCCATAACCACAGATGAGGCATGACATTTTTGGCTCCCTTCAGAGAACAGATGCATTTTCCATGTTCTAGAAGGTATTACTGGCATTCTTCAAGCTGGTATGCAGCATTGTGGTTGCACAGGTACAACAATTATTCACATAAGGGACAATCATTGCCAGTGATGTGCTTCTCATCATTGGATGTGATGTGGCTCACATTATAACATTTCTTCTCCTCACTAGCAGGGTTCCACGAGTTTGAAGTGGGTATCCTTTGTCTCCTATTGGCCAATCCTGAACCCTCCTTCCTGGAATGAATGATCTAAATGTCAAATTATTGCAGTATGACGATATCTTGGAAGTTTCAAGGAATCTAGAGTTTGAACCTCTTCACTTGGTGAAAGAATATCCTTTGTAGCTCATAAAATGGCCTTGGTGTTCTGGCAGTGTCCACATCAGTAAAGTCAATATCACTTTCTACATGTTGCTAAACAGAAGGACTCTGGGGATTCAAGTCCATAGTTCCCTAAAAGTGGCAACAGAGATAGTTAGGGTGGTGAAGAAGGCATATTGCATGCTTGCCATCTTAGGTTGGGGCATTACGTTGCAAATTTACAAAACACTGGTTAGACTACACTTGAGTATCTGGGAAGAATATGGTTACACTGGAGGGAGTGCAGAGGAGATTCACCAGGATGTTGCCTGTACTGAAGGACTGTAGTTATGGGAGATATTGGATAGGTTGGTTTTGTTTTCCCTGGATTGAAGGAGACAGAGGGATGACCTGAGGCATATAAAATTATAAAAGGCACATACAGGGTAGATGGTCAGAATCTTTTTTCCATGGGAAGATATTAAAAACAAGAGGGCATAGATTAAGATGAAAGGAGAGAGTTATAAAGTGTATTTGAGGGGATAGTTTTTTTTTACACAGAGAGTGCTTGATATGAGGAACTCTCTGCCAGATGAGGTGGTGGAGCCAGATACAATCACTATGTTTAAGTGACATTTAGACAGCCCCTTAAATAGGCAAGGCATAGAAGGATACAACCTAATTTCAGGCAAATGGGATCAGTGTAATTGGGCAAAAAGGTCAGCATGGTCTTGATGGGCTAAAAGGCCTTTTCCTGTGCTGTACAACTCTATGACTCAATGACCCAGTCACATTGACAGCTATCAACTCAGGAGAGACATAGATAAGTGTGGCTCCTGGCAAATAAGTTACAATGTAACTTGTACTTAGATAAAGATCCAGCTGCAATAAGTTAAAAAACACTTAATCTTTGTTAATATCATTGTTTGAGAGAAGAATATTAACCAGTGACCAGGGGTCCTCTCTTATCCTTCCAAATAGTGCCATCTACTTAACATCCATCTAAATGGGAACTCAGCTTAATGTTTTACTTCAGGATCTGAATTTCCATCCATGCATCACCTCCTTATTATGGTTAAGAATCAATAGCCTAGGTTATGTGCTTAAGTAATGAGGCAGACCTTAACATCATGGCCTTCTCACTCAGAAGTTCAACTGTGCAAATGTGATAATTGACTTCTATTTCTCCTATAATCTTAAGATTTTTAGTTTTCCCCTTTGATATTATATAATTACAAATTATTTTTTATATATTTATTTTCTTCTCAGCTCTTGATGACCAGCAGTATAGCTTCTCACTTTGTTTTTTTTAACTTGGGGAAAAAAAGGACATGTCATTAATTCATGTTGCAGTCCAGTGGGAGGAAAAACAAATTACAACCAGCTTTATTTATATCGAGAGGTTACACTTTAGGATCATTCAAATCCTCTATAAAAGTCAAATTGCCCATTCTATATTTTAATCTACAGAAGGAAGAGCTGGGCAGGGAGGACATCATCCTCTAGTTCATGTGTGCACTCCTTGAGTCTCTTGGTATCGGGTGCAGCCTTGTATCTGTCCACATTTCCTGCAGATTGCAATGTTAGAACTGGAGTTCTATGCTTTGCAAAGTAACTGTTAAATGGCTAATAGTTCTTTTGGTAGAACCTCATAAATAAACCTGTGGTCAAAACAAAGCGATGTCATTGAAAAACATGAAATCAGACCTGTCATTTTCATTGTTTATGAGCTTTTATACACTTTTCACAGTTATATGAATTTGAAATCATCTTGTTTGATAGGATTTGGATGGCAGCCATCAAGTTAGTCTGAAAGGGCCAAAGATTTGGACTAAATGTTTCACTTGGAATCACTCCAAAACGACAGCAGTTCAAGTCATAGGATAGCTGCTAAAGGCTGTGCATGTGGACTTTAATCCATAAGAGTAACAACTTATCATGAATACCATAAAGATAGTGTGTGCAACAAGTACAATCAAGCAAATTTATGGACTACAATTTTGGAAAACTGATTGAATGTCATATCAATTAGTGTTAAGACTGACCTTTAATTTGTTTTTATGTGACATCAGAGATGATAATATTGTAAATTATCTTTCAAGTCCAGCTATAGCAGTTAAGTTACTGGACTAGTAACTGAAAGACCTGGATTAACAATCCAGAACAAAATGTTGAAATTTTAACATGGCAGCTGTGGAATTTAAAATCAAGTGGTAAAATGCAATCTTTTAAAAAGAAACAAACAGCCCAGTAATAATGATCACAAAACTACCGCATTTTTATTAAACCCATTTGGTTCACTAATTCTTTCAGGGGATAATATCTGCGATCCTCACCCACTTGGCCTATATTGAACTCCTGACCCAGAGTAATGTGTTTGATGCTTATATTACTTCTGAAAAGTCCTGGTAAAACATTCAATTGTGCCAGAACTGTTATTCTGAAACTGAGAAAAAGATAAAAACAGACAAACTGCTTGGCATTAGCCTGGTCACGAAACACAGACAGAACAAAGTTTAGTATAGTTGACAACACAAAGTCCTCCTCATAAATATCTGGGGACTGGTGTCTAAATTGAAAGAGCTGCTTTATATTGGACGGCATTGAGCTTCTTGAGTACTGTTGTAACTGCACTCATACAGGCAAACTGCTCCAAAACAGTCCCCAACAAATGTGAAAATAGGTTCCTAGATCTATTCACTATTAACTGCTCAGCAACATCAACACCTTAAATTTTCCACTCCCCTCATTCACACTGACCTACCCCTCTGAACTTGCAGCACTTCGCTCACTAAGAACCAACCCTGATATCATCTTTGAAACAGCCAACAAGGGTGGTGCTGTTGTGGTCTGGAGGAAAATGGATATTGTTTAGGCAGAAGGGATTAGTTTAATTAGGCATTTAATTACCAGTTTAATTAGTTTGGCACAATATTGTAGGCCCAAGGGCCTATTCCTATGTTAGGACCCATAGGATTCAGGGCTGGTTGTCATATTCAGGGTAAGAAGTGACATGATTGAACTTTACTAAATTATGAAGGGCATAGATAGGGCATACTGCAGAAATCTTTTCCCATTATCAGAGGTGTTTTATAATAGATTTAGGGTAAGGAATAACAGATTTAGTGGGGAATTGAGGGGGCCCTTCTTCACCCAGAGAATGATGAGAATGCACTGTTTGAAAGAGTCGAGAAAACAGAGTCATTGAGGTACCTAGGTGAGCATTTAAACCGCCTAAGCATAGAATGCTACCAGCTAAGTGCTGGACGATGGGATTTGTACAGATGGCTGTCCACAGTTCAGCATGTGGGCTGAATGCTCTGTTTCCATGCTGTATGGCTGTATGATTCTATAACTGGCCATCCCTGCTGTGAGTCATCCATCTGTATTATTACCTCTGCTTTTCACTCTCCTTTAGGTCCGTCTACCTGCTGGGCATGCATAGTAGTCCTGCATTTTTATAAATTATAACACTGCTGTTTTCATATTCTCACTCTCTAAACATGCCCACTAAACCACTGACATTCTCACAGAGATCCTGGTTTTATCCTAACCCAGAAATTCCCTTTGTCCTGCCTTTATATTCCTGCTCCACCTTCTCTGCAACCTGAAACTAATTAGTTTTTCCTTGCTTTCCCGTTCTAATGAAGGCTCATCAACCTGAAGTATTAATCTGTTTCTCTCTCATCGATGCTGCCTGACCTGCTGAATGCTTCCAGCATTTTCTATTTTTATTTCAGATTCTGAACATCTGCAGTTTCAGTTTTAGTTTTCACATCAAAAGCAAGTAATGCGAACTTTAGGAACATGTATTGAATTTTAGAAGCTACACGATAATGGATATTTATTCATTGGTTTAGTTCTGTTTGAAGTTTATTAAGACACATAAAAAGGTAAAGCAAGGAGGAATATGGTACAAATGTAAGCAAATGGGATTAGTGTAGATGGGCACGAGGTCAGTATGGATGCAATGGCCTAAAGGTCCATTCTGTGTTGTACTGTGCTTTGGGTCTAAGGGTGTTTCCAGACACTTGTTGTCTAAAATAGGCCTACAGAAACACTGAACCCATCTACACTGAAGAAAATATAATTGAGAAGGAAATAGGATTGGTCTTAAACAATGCTGAGGCCAATGTTAAGGTGGATGCAAGAAATTTAAGTAGATGCGGGGGGTGCAGAACTCACAGCATAATGCACCTGATGGGCTGGGCTGAGAAAACTGGGAAGTTACTAGCCAGAAGGAGAGGCAAAAAATTGGTTTGTTTTGACCTGTAATGCAGATACTGTTCACGATAAAATACAGTTCATTCCACATACATTTGTGATTCAAGTTTCTTCAGATTCCAAAGCTATTTGCTTCTGACCTCACAAGAGTAATAGACTATTAACTATCCTGAAGTAAGATTTAAGTTCAAAAGGAATTCCTTCCCTCAGAACCTGTGGGTATATGCAATGTAATCCATTAAAAACACAAAGAAAGATTGATTTGATATGGAGTTTAACATAAAGAAAATCAGTAGATAGAAAATTATCTGCTTAATGAAATGTAAGAACTATTACTAGTAAGAACTATTGTAAGAACAATAGTTAATGAACTATTGGGACCATGGAAATCAGCCAAGGCAGACAACAGATCAAAAATATATTCATGAAACTATTCTGATATTTTATCTGATCATTGAAGGGGGCAAAAATAAATTGCAGAATCTTTCCTTAGGGTGAAGTGAATAGACTGGAATCTTTGCTTAGGTGTGTCAGAAAAAAAAGTCTTGATGCATCCAATGTGTCTTGTCCCACTCTCTTTTTCTTCACAATTAATAGTGACCATATCTTTCCTATTGTACAATCCATAAATGGAAGTGATGCAAATTATTAAAATGTTCCACCCATTTTTGAAGTTTGTGCATTTTATCGGAAATGAATGAAATACTTCTTAGTGAAATTTAGTTTGATCTGTTCTGGTTTAGTTTAAGTTGAACCTTAAAAAAAACAAACGTAAAACCAGTTAAGCTGCCTCAACCCTTGGCTTTTCGATCTCTATTATGAAAACTGTTGCTGATGAATATTGGCCCTGTCACTCATAGCCTCAAAACATATTTCAGCAATTATTCCTTCATAAGAAAATTGAAGATCAAACTTAAACAGCACTTTTTCCAAAATCTGACAGCTATTAGTGCATTTGCAGGAACTTGCAACTTTACTTAGAGCAGATCCTATCATTGATGTGTTTATAATTAATATGTAATTAAGGACCCAATCACAGAACAGCTGTTGCTGAATCTTTTGTTTATGGTTCCAAGATACAGATAATTTATATAGTGCTACAATCATCCATTTCTTTGATTGTGAAATCTGTAATTTAAGTGTTTTATTATTTTAATCTGAAAACAACTAGCACATTTTCCTGTACCATCACCTTTACCTAATCTAATGAACATTTTAATCATCCAACAAAAATATACAGTGCTATTAAAGAGATTTTTAAAAGAAGTATGCTTTATATTATGATATTACTTTTATTAATTAATTGTTTTTTTCATCAACTGTTGCTTCTTTCTTTCCAGTCTTGTGCTATTGTTTTCCTTTCATTGGTTGAAGAGATACTCCTCTTTTACTGTTTCTGGTTTACTTTTTTTGACTTCTTCAGACATCCTGTAAGATGACTATCCCACTTAATCTGCTTGTTTATCTTCCCAGGCTGTTACATGTTTTATTTTGCAAACCCTTCATTAATAAGTGAGCCTAGGCCGTCTCAGTTCCATTGTGAAGTAAATCCCAATACATGGAGTACTATTAACACATGCTTCACACAGCACAATGAAATGCAAGCATCTAACTCCAAAAATATAACTTTGTAAGCAGTACTCATTATGTAATTTTGAGTTATACTAACTGAAGATTGCATAACAGAATATTGAGGATTTCAACTTCATTACCCCGTCATACCATGATGACTAAAAATTGCTGCTTAAAGAACACATAATGATGCCAAACATGCTTAAGGACTTATACCATGCCTGTAACTCTTTGAAAGTAAAAGATCTGCTTAAGTTTGTGAAATTTTGTGCACTTTGCCTCATTTTCTATAAAATGCAATAATTACACAGTGATCACAAGGCTACACCTAAATTCCTGACTTTTAATACTCTCAAAAGGTTGTAATTTATCATGTTCATAAAACTGTTGATGCTTGAGAATACAGGGCTGCAATACAATCCAAGGGATCAAATGACTTATATGACTATTAATCATATAAGCTCTACACATGCCAGAATTAGTACTCTTAATGCACTGAAAGTGCCTTAAATTAAATTACATTTTTAATCTTTTTGGCAGCAATTTGAAACCTTACTCATGACCTACTCCAAAAACTTGTTTTATTTGCAATGAAAGCTCAACCAAGAAACTAGCCAAACCATTATTGCAGAATTATTGGTTAATTCATCGACAAACATCCTCAACTTATTTAAGTAAGGCATGGTGCGCAGGTATGATGCAGCAGAGGGAGCACATAATGGCTCAAATTTTCCCATCACAGCAGCCAAGTATTGTTTGAGTAATGTGTGCCACAGAAAATTGGGGAGGGAAGAACCCAACCAGTTTTATATCCACTTCAGATTAAATTCACCAGGCTTGAATCCAGCCTGCCTAATTTTCCTTCCATCACAATTTAGCAAAAATGAAAAGGTCATTAATAAAGATCAAAAATAGATATATGGAGTTATTCCAATCGTTTGACTGATCATTGGAGGTTGTCAGCAATTGTTTAGGACTACTGTATGTGGATATCCAAGCTGCATTCAGATATAAGATAAAGTTCTGCAAACAGATATACAAAATGAAAACAGCTGGTTGGAAAGGAAATGCTAATGACTTCAGTACTAATTTACTTTCTCACTCATCATGTCAAATGAGAAAGGGTCAAAGGGAAGGTTGAAAAGTGAAATGTTCAGAATGCTACTTTAATCCATGGCCGCAAAACAAGCACCATACACACATTCTACACAGTGGTGAGAGATTTGTTAATGCACGTAAATTGGGTTCTTGCAGTACATTTGAGACCTGACTGAAAGTCAATGATGCCTGTGTGTTTCTCAGTGAAATGGGCTGCACAAAATAGGCAGTGAAACAGAACATGTTAGCAACCTCCTGCTGCTGTGTACTCTTGCACCCACCACCCAGGCAGGTCACTTAGCCAGCTGCCAAGCTGCCAGGAGGCAGAGCTACAACAAGTTCAAGAGATCCTGCTATTATGTTAGTCAGGACCTCCTTGTCTCTGGCCTTGGCACACTCTCTGGAAAAAGTGCTGTGGCCTGGATTGTTTTACACAAGTTCATGTTAAAAAAATGAGCACAATAATGACGTGCGGGAGAGCTAT
>JARFYF010000084.1:47645930-47657322 GCA_030265395.1 Rhina ancylostomus
AACATGCACCACCAAGCTCAAGAACAGCTTCTATCCAGCTGTCATAAGACTCTTGAAGAGATCTCTTGTACATTGAAGATGAACATTTGACCTCTCAATCTACCTCGTCATGATCCTTGCACTTTATTATCTACCTGCACTGTACTTCCTCTGTAGCTAACTGTAACAGTATATTCTGCATTGTTACTGTTTTTCTTTTACTACCTTGATGTACTTATGTTTTTGAAATGCTCTGTGAATGTTTTTTCACTATCTCAGTAAATGTGATAATAATAAATCAATACCATTACAATTCTTTACCTCATCTCTCCATTTCAATCCCTGCTCATGCTTGGCACCGAGGGTAATCTAGAGATTATTCCTCCATCTCCAGAAATTCTAAGACTTCAACCCGATGCCTGACATAAACCATAACTTCAGGTTCTCTTCTCAGGATTTCCTGCCTCTTCTCAGTGATGCCTTTCACCATGGCACCAGGGAGACAATAAATCAAACAAGATTTGCCTTGACACTTACAGAAATATCTGGCCTTCTGACTCTGGAATCCATCAGGACCACTGCATTTCTACCCTCTATTTTCTGCTTGCAGTTTTTTGTCCCATGGTGTTATGTTCTGAGTTGTGCTCTTTCTAAGTAGTGACACATCTTTCAGTCTGTTGCTGGGTATTGGTTTTAAAAAGAGACATTCTTGCACCAGCCACCCACTTTCTCTCCTGAACTTTGAGCTGGTAGGTAATCCGCTCCTGGGACATACAATCTAAGAAACTCTCAACTTCCTCTAGGCTCAGTAGGGACTCCAGTAACCCCTCAAACTCAGGTTCAATCCCTGACCTGGAGTTCAAGCTGCTGGAGGTCTTATCCATATGACAATTCCCCAGGACGTAAGTGTCCTTAAGTTTCCATACATGCAGAGATTGCAACCAAAAGGTTTTAGTTGTCCCTCTGTGGTATGTGAAACCTCTATTCACTTGATTGTTATCTGGAATGTGCTGTGGAAGAGGTGGTGGTGGAATCAGATGTGATTATTATGTTTAAGAGGCATTGGGATAGGCAATTAAATAGAGGCATAGAAGGATATGGTCTTTATACAGTCATATGGGCAAAAAGTAGGTATGGGCTTGAACCAAAGGGCCTGTTTCTGTGCTGTATGACTCTGATTTTGAGAAAGATTCATTAACATGGTAGCCTGAGTGAACTATAGAAACATAGAAAAACTACAGCACAATTCAGGCCTTTCGGCCCACAAAGCTGTGCCAAACATGTCCCTACTCTAGAAATTACTAGGCTTGCCCATAGCCCTCTATTTTTAGCTCCATGTACCTATCTAACAGTCTCTTGAAAGACCCTATCGTATCCACCTCCACCATCATTTCCAGCAGCCCATTCCACGCACTCACTACTCTCTGAGTAAAAAACCTTTCCCCGGACATCTTCCTTATATCTACTCCCCAGCACCTGAAACCTATGTCCTCTTGTCGCCACCATTTCAGCCCTGGGGAAAAGCCTCTGACTATCTACTCAATCCATGCTCCTGATCCATGAACTCAAGGTTTTCAGTGCAATCCTGAAGGCTCATTCTCCATTTAGAGTCATAGATTCTTACAGTAATGCAGCATGAAAACAGGCCCTTTGGCCCAACTCATCCGTGCCGATCATGGTGCCCACCTGCATTTGGCCAATTTCTCTCTAAACCCTTCCTATCCATGTACTTATCCAAATCTCTTTTGAATTTTGTTATTGTACCTGCCTCAACAACTTTCCCTGGCAGCTCATTCCATACACACACCACCCTCTGCGTGAAGAAGTTGCCTCTCAGATCCCTTTTCAATTTTCACTTCTCACCTTAAACCTCTGCCCCTAGCTTTTAGTTCCACTTCCCTGGGAAACAGGTTGCATTCAGCCTATCTATGCCCTTTATGCTCTTATACACTTGGATAAGGTCACCCCTCAATTTCCAATGCTCCAATGAATCAAGTCCCAGCCTGCTCAATCTTTCCCTTCAACTCAGGCCCTCAAGTCCTGGCAGCATCCTCATAAAACTTCTCTACATTCTTTCCAGTTTAATGATGTATTTCCTATAATAGGGTGACCAAAACTGTACAGAATACTTCAAGTACAGTCTCACCAATGCCTTGTACCACTGCAACATAACCTCCCAATTTTATATGATCATGGGCCAGGGATTCTCTGGAGGCAATGGAATGTTGTATTTTTCACAAAGTCTTTGAGATCATCCTTGGATCTTTTCTTCTGTCCACCAAGTAACCTCTTCCTACTGACAGAGCTCAGAACAGAATGTTTCGAGAGTCTGGCAGTGGGTACGTAAACAATGTGACCTGCCCAGTTATAGAGTCATACAGCACAGAAACAGTCCCTTCATTCCAGCTCATCCATGCCAACCAAGTTGCCCACCTCAGCTATTCCCATTTGCCTGTCTCATTGTTATCCTTTACATGGAAATAATAATTTATTTTTATTTGTTAGTAAACTAGCTCTAATTTGTCCCCTTACCTAATTTGCCTAAAAAATCTGTTCTTCAATTTAAAGGCCATAACTGAAAATTCAGCTGCCTGGGATCTGTTGGTTGTCCATTTTTGGTGCTGAACAGATTCCAATAAATGACTAATGTGGTTTTACACTTCTGTAGAAGTCACACTGCCTGTCATATTGGTAAAGATATTTGTGCATATGATACTAACACCCATGAACGGGCAGAACAGCATGCAGTCATCCGAGTGCTGCTAAACTGGAGCTCAATGATTCAGCTTATGCTAACCTCTTAACGAGCAGCAGGAACAATTGATCCAGTCCACTACAGGTACTTAACAGGGCCATCAACATTTGCAGGTTAATTGCTGGTTCATTTTAACCGCTGTTGGCCACAATGCTACAAGTATTTGGAGTGACATAGAGTCCATAGATGCTGAGGGACTTACTATGGTTTGACTTCAATCCCCTGCTCCTTTCAGAAATGAATGATTTGGTAGACATTTCCTTTGAGCTAAGTGAGCAGATGGCATGTACCCAGGACAAGCTATAAAGGAAGGACAAGGAAGAGAAGAGAAAGAAGGCATCTCAGTATTTGGTCATAAAAGAAAAGAACTCAAGATACTTTAAAACAAGTTCTGACCGTGTTTATTTTGAAGTATGTTGATTCATCTTAACCTTTGCAGACTAACTGTATCGTTTAAAATTTGGATCAAATGTTTGACTGTGTTCACTTTTAAACATCTTGAGATAGGAAGTTGTGGGCATGCTATTGTTGGTGCCGGAAGCGTGGCGACACTTGCGGGCTACCCTCAGAACACTATGAAAGGATGCATTTCACTGTGCGTTTCGATGTACATGTAACTGATAAAGATATCTTATCTTATGAGGCAGCAGAAGTCTGGTACACTGTCTGCATTGATTCAAATTGCTATGCACCAATAGCACCTCACAGTTGATGCCGCTATTTTCTCATTGAGATTTTCTGCGTTGATCTGCCTCATTAGCTCCTGCTCTGTGATTTATTTGGAATGGCTGATTTCTGCCTTGGCAGCCTACTTGCTGTTGTGCATTCCAGTTTGGATAGAGTAAAAATGTGTAGTTGGCCAAGATAAATATGGAGACAATTAATGTACCTTGATTGCCATTAGGCAACAATTATTTTAAATATACCGAGGAAAGTAAGTGAGGGCAAGATCGAATAAACATTGAGACCCCACATAGAATACAGGAAGATAGGATTATCAGCAATGAAAATGGCCTACTTTCAAAAAAGTAGCACTTTTTTGACTGCCTTCTCAATAAATATATTCCAAATAAAAAAAGAATCAAATTGTCTCTATTTTCCCCATGACAATAGTTTTCCCATCTAACATTCACTAGTCATGTTTCAGTGAACAAGTTCTTTTTGGAACATTCCAGTCTCTTATTTTTCAAATATCTAACTTGTGTCCCTGAATATTGTAATACACCACAGCAGTGAACAACTTCGTTGAATAAGTTTCACAGATTCTCTTCGCAAACTGAAAAAATGCCAATTAGGTTATCTCAAAGCCTTCCCTCTCAGAGAAAACAAACCCAATTTCCATAAATCTTGCCATATAACCTAAGTCCTTGATACTCACACTCTGCTTCTGTACATTTTAACAGTATCTTTCCTATAATTAATTGACTAGAATTCCACAAAGTACTCTTGGTGGAGTCTGACCAAATTCCTCTTGTAGCAACAGTCAAACTTTTTTTTATATTTGCATTCTCTCTGTTTGCTTATTCAATGCAGTATCTTGTTATCTTTGCAGAACTGCAGCTGCATACTGTGCTAATGGTCTCATATGTATATTTAACCTATAACCTCTAGATTTCTTTCCTGAACAGCACACTATACCACTGTTCTATTTAGCACTTACTCCCTTGTCTGCTGGGCTCTCGTGCTAATTATCCACATGAATTGCATCAGTCTTCTATTGCTCCAGTTATGTTAAAGGCCCAAACCCTAGGGGAATTGGGTGTGTAGTGGGTTAGATACCAACTCTCCACCTCTGGGAGTTCGGTTCAAATTCAGCCCAGACTGATGGAATGAAAGTTACTGGCTGTAAGAGTCCTTTGTAAAGTAATTTGAACCACAAAACTATCCCTAATAAATACTAATTAGCAGTATCACCTCGAGAGTCTGAGGATGATTGATGCAGGGATTGGGAAAAAAATTGACGTGCTGATACCATAGGAGGCACTTTTCTGAAGATGGTGATGAGCCTTTACTTTCCGCCTGGCTGGGCTATACTTTGGCTTGGAGTTATGACTGCTTGAGGTTAACACCACTCCCTGAAATGGAATCATTCCATTCTCAACATTTGCACATCACCCATGTGCACACTTGTGGAAAAGCAGAAAAAATATTGCAGCATAATCTGATTTCATTGTTGATAATTATTTCTCATGTTTCAAATTTTGGTATCATCTACCATTTGAAGATTTTGCTTATAATTCCCCTTCCTATGCAAATATGTCATTAAATCAATCCTCTGTCCTCTCCATCTCAAGAATTTATATGTATGCAAAGGAGGAAGGAGTTAGGCATCAATCATTTGTACAATGCAATAATTTTTACTTGTCTGAAACATTTCAACATGACTGCACTCTGCATTCTGTTTATAACCTTTCCAGCCCCATATTTACCCTGGCCACAGATTATTTCAATCAGATTTACAGAGGACAGAGCAATAAACCTTCAGGACCTAGATGAGTGGTTCCAAAAGATTTCCAGCTGAGGCAGGAACAAAGATTATATCATGGAGATGGAACTAGTCCATTGTAATGATGGCACAAATGTGTGAAATTAATTCCATCTCTGGATCAAATATGTTGGAAAATGCTCCCTGGCCTCCAGCACTTTCTTCATTTATTTTAAATTTCCAGCATCTGTAATACTTTGCTATTGAATTATTGATGATAAATATTATCAAAGATACCGGAACAAGAATATCGCAAAGTCTCTATTTTTCCTTTGGGTGTCCATTTTAGTTTACCAGCAGAGGTCTGTTGGTTCAAGTTCTATTCCAAAGACTTGGGCACCAAAGGCAGACAACACCCTGGCACTGTACTGAGGGAGTGCATCATTGATGGAGTGTCTGTCTGCCCCTCCACCATCAACCAATTGGCATGTATCATTCTTATCTATCCTAAAAATTAACTGGAAATGGTTTCTCTTCTGGTGCACATATTATTTTCTCTAATGCACTATAGGACCAATCCTTACACCCACCTTCTCTAATCCATTTCTAACTGACCTGCTGTCCTTCTCATCCAAAACCACTACATCAGTTTTTCCACATATAGGATATGCTAGAGACTCTAAGCTCTGCCTCACCACCAATGCTCTCAACCCCTCCACTTCCTTTAGCATAATTTTAAGAATGCTGGAGCAATATACAAGGAAATAACTTCCTACAACTAAAAATTGGAAAGACCAAGGATATTGTCTTCAGTTTGCGTGGCAAACTCCATACCTAACCAACAATTCCATTCCTCTCTTTGGCAACAGCCTGAGGCTGAGCAAGGTTGTTGGCAACATTGGTGACATATTTGATTCAGGGATGGGATTAATTCCACACATTTGTTCCATCATTGAAGTGGAAAAAATCCATTTTTGTGACATAATCTGACTCTGTTCCTGCTTCAGATGGAATTCTCCTGAAATGTCATCTAGGCCTTTATTACCTCCCAACTTGATTACGACAGTGTAATTCTGGTTGATTTCTCATGTCTACCCTTTGTAAACTCAATATAATCTAAAACTGGGAATTCCCCCCCCCCAAAACCTCACCACCTCTCTTCCTCTTTCCCCTTTCTGAGAAAGTCCTCACAGCCTGTCTCATAGGCTGGTATAGATTCTTCCACTGTTCAGGGAAGGAGAGCAGCATCCCTGAGGTAATTACATAAAAAAGAATAAAGGAAATATTAACAACTTATTTACCCCATGGAGGTGGTTCCCTTTTAAAAGAGAATTAAATATTTACTTGTAAAAGAGGAACACAAAAAGTGAACAGCTGAGTGGAAAATGACAACATGGTTAATGTGGGAAAAAAATGCAAGGACTTAATGGAGTTTCTGCATTATCATGTTCTAAGATACACAGGAAGTTTCTACATGAAAGACAACAAAAGAAGGGATAGGGGAAATGATTTCAGGAGGGAATAGCAGAGAATAAGAGCCAGACTGAAGGCTCCATAGCAAACAAAGGTCAAATGCACAGATCCAAAGGTCACGGAAAGGCCTATTCAGCTAGGGAACATTGAAGAGGTCTGTTAGAAGAGACCATGGAGGATCTGCAGACAGGGTCTGAAAGCTGTTCTAGATGAAGTGATAAATGGGGAGGACTTGGTAAATATAGGCAATCAAGTATTTTTCTTTTTTTTGAGGATGAATGATTTGTCTATAAGTGAGAGAGTAGATTATGGTTTTAATGTATGAAGGGTGAGTTAAAGTAAGATGTGATATTGAACATTGGGAAGGTGGTGAGGCTATGCATTGGACATTAGGGCATCACTGGTAAGCTCAGCTTTGAAAGCCCGTGCCTAGGGGCAGGTATGGCAGTGTAGTGGTTAGCATAACACTATTACAGCGCCAGTGACCTGGGTTCAATTCTGGCCGCTGCCTGTAAGGAGTTTGTATGTTCTCCCCCTGTCTGCGTGGGTTTCCTCCAGGTGCTTCAGTTTCCTCCCACATTCCAAAGACGTGCAGGTTAGAAAGTTCTACGTTGATGCCGGAAGTGTAGCCACACTTATGGGCTGCCATAAATTCCATCTGCTATTCCTTGGCCCACTTTCCCAGTTGAGCTAGATCCTGTTGTAATCTTAGATATCCTCCTTCATTTATATATGCCTTCCTTTTCTTCCTAACCGGAGCCTCAATATTCCTTGTCTACCAGGGTTCCTGAATCCTGCCAGCCATGCCCTTCATTCTAACAGAAACATATTGTCCCTGAACACTCCCTGTCTCACTTTTAAAAGCCTCCCACTTCCTTTTCCTCCAAACAGCCTCTCCCAATCAAAATTTGCAAGTAAAATAAGATATCTTTATTCGCCACATGTACATCAAAATGCACAGTAAAATATATCTTTGCTTAGTGTTCTGGGGGCAGCCCACAAGTGTTGCCACACTTCCGGCACCAACACAGCATGCCCACAACTTCCTAATCCATACGTCTTTGGAATGTGGGAGGAAACTGGAGCATCCGGAGGAAACTCATTCAGACACAGGGAGAACAAGGAGGAGGATGGAGCAATGTGTTTATTTTTTTTAACTATGACAGGAAATGTTTTCTCTATAAAATACGTACACAGGCAGGGTACAAGAAAATATTTGAATTTTGGAAAACAAAGTAAAACAAAAACTGCTGCAAGTGACTGGTTGGGCATTATAAAGTGACATCTTCAAGAGGCAGTGCCTCAAAAAGGCAGCGTCCATCACTAAGGACAAACTTCTTCCCCTCCACCATCACACAAGAAAAAATTAATAATGAGGTAGTGTTTATGGACCGTTCAGAAATATTATAGTTGAGGGGAAGAAGCTCGTCCTTTGTGATGGATGCTGCCTTATCTATCTTATCTTATCAATGCTCTCACTATTCTTCCAATTGTGTCAGTTTTTGTCTTTAAATGTTATTTAACAGAGCCACAAATTATCATATTCTCATATTTCATTACAACGTAAAAGGAGACCATTCAGCCCATCAAGTTTAGATCAGCTCTCAGAAACATTCCACTCTTCCCCTTATTTCCTACTGGCACTGTACTGCTGCTCCAAAGCAATAAACTTCATGTCATATAACTCAGTGATAATAAATCTGATTCTGACTCTGATACAAGAGGCCCGAGTAATTTGAAAATCAAGAGAAACTAAGGGTAAAGTCTCCTGAATAAACTGGCAGACCACCTTCCCTTGGTAATCAATGGCATTACTAACATCCTGCGGGTCATTAATGAAAACTCAAATACTAGTGGTACTGGAAAGGGTCAGAGGCTTGGTCTTCCATAGCTTGTGATTCACCTCCCTACTTACCAAAGTCTTTCCAATACAACCAAGGCACAAGGAATACTTACCTCTTGCCATGATAAGTACAGCACCAAAAACATCCAAGGTGCTTGATATCTCTCAGAAAATTTATTAGGGTGGATAGTGGGAATTGTATTCCTATGATAGTGTTGTTAAAAACAAGAGGGCATAGGTTTAAGGCGACAGAAAGGAGCTTCAAAGAGGATCTGACGGGCAAGTTTTTCCGCACAGAGAGCAGTTGATATCTGGAAGGTACTGTCAGAGGAGGTAGTGAAGACAGATAAAATTCCTATGTTTAAGAAGCATTTAGACAGCCACTTGCCCAGAGGCAAAGCAAAGAATGATATACAGTATAACCCATAATGCAGGCAAATGGGATTAATGAACATAGGCAAAATAGTCAGCATGGACATGGTTAGCCAAATTTCTGTGGACTCTGACACAGACCCTGTTTGACTGGTATCCAATATACCACCCTAAGTATTTATTCCGTGTACTTGAAGTGTACCACAGACAAGACGCAAAATAGCAACTTGCAGTCTTAAAGGGGACAGCACTTCTGAAGCTGATGACCATCTGGAATGTTATTGGGATTCCACCATCTCTGTAGACCCTTCCAAGAAACATGCCTTGGAAATAAAGCTGAAGAAGAAATGATGATTTAAGTTCAAATCTTGTGGTCTCCATTTAATAGTACCAGAGGAGTACAATCACCACATGGCAACAGCAGTTTAAGAATTTGGCTCTATTACCTTTTCATAGAGAACATGATGAGAAGTAAACTCTAGCCTTCTCAACAATGTCAACTTTCCATGAATGAATGTCTCTTGTCATTAAGTACCCCTACTCATCATGGATGTCATAATGAAAGTGTAATTATTGTTCATACATTGAATGCCTAATTCTCCATCCTCATTTTATGACAGAATCTTCTTGAAAGTGTGGTGCACTTTGCCAAGCCTTGTTAAGAATTGATGAGTCCTTGCCCAAATGAAGCAGGAGATAAACCTTATAAGTCAGACTGATCATTTTCAGGCTGTGAATGTCACACCACTGATGTCAAGTGAGAAAAGCCTATTTAGATGGCTCTGAATTATATGAGCGTACAAATTCTAAAATGCTCAGAGAAACAAAATAATGTGAATCCAATTCATTTGCATGTTCCTCCTTTCCATTTCTAACTGTACCCTAGTGAGTAAAGATTAATATTGAAGCTAGCAGCAATATTAGTAGAATCCTGGCAGAAATAAAAATAGGAATTTGTTGCCAAAATGGCAGGTGTGAATTATATGGTTCATAAACCATGATCTTAAAATAGTCACTGTTTAAGAACTATGATAGCAGTTAGATTTTCAATGGTTTCATTGAGATTTTACAGGAATTTCTTAGACTGTATAACAATGCATGTCCAAGGGTGCCCTGGATCCATGTATACTTAATAAAGTTCTGAGCCATTGTTTATCAAACAAAAAACACAAAAATAATGTTGCCCATCTTTAAATATATTTGTCTTTTAATGTTTTCTGATCATGCTGGTTTTAGTCTTTCAACAAAGATCTGTTTAATAATGATTACAGAAATATTCCAGTTCGCAAATCCTATCATCACAGCAGGAGCCTGTTTTTATCTCCCAGACTTTTTAAGAATGGATAGCTTTTGAAGGTATGCCAACTCATTGCCTTCTGGCTTTTCACCTAGTCCACCCTCACGTCCTCTCACTCCTGAAGGTACCAGCTGGGGCATCAGTACATGTCTATCTTGTTCAATTGGACCTTTTTCCTAGTTAACTCCAAAAAGGAATGCCCACAAATTAATTGATCATAGTAATATTGAAGCCAAGATTGATGCCATAGGTAGCTCACTCCAAAACATACACTGATCACCATGGGATCAAAAGTCAAGGATGGTTTTCCCACTTTACCTTCGAGACACTAAGGCAAATTTCCATAGATAAATCTAGGCTGGCACTCCAAATGGCTGCCACATTTCCGACATTAGAAAGATGACTACAATTCCAAAAAATCTTCATTTTTCAAGAGGCATCTTGGAAAGGTTGTGGCAGGCACTAGATTAATATAAATCTTTCTTTATTAGGCTACTGTGCATCCTTCCTCCTTTCTCCACCAGCAATAGCCCATGCAGTTGTCCTTTCATTACAGAACATTACAGACAACAGTCTGTAATGTTCTGTAATACTCAATGTGGATTACCATCTGGTTTGACATTATAGAGGGTTTTCATTTAAAAGGTAACCTAAAAGCTAATTTTGTGTCATCAAAATTCATTATGGAAAGAAACATCTCTTAATCTCTCTCCTCTCCTTGTGACAATTTTAAATTGATGGCCCCTTGTCAGTGATTCCCCAACCAGATGAAATGGTCTGTCCCTATTCACTCTGTCAAAATCCTGCATAGATTTATAAACCTCTATTCAATTATCCCTAATCCTTCTCTGCTGCAATGGAATTAGTTTTAGTATCTCAAGTGTCTCCACATAACTATAGCTTGCCATTCCTGGAATCACTCTGGTAAGTCAAAGCTATATATTCTCTCTGGCTTTAGTACCCTTCGTATAAAATGGCCTTCAAAAGCACACAATACTCTGTGATCTCTAAGTAATGTACTGTGCGATTATTCATTTTACTTTTCTTTAAAGAAAACATTGTTCCCGTCTCCTGATTGTGAAAATTAGTTGGTTCAATCTCTGTCCGACAAGACATCCTCACTCCCCAGGGGCTGCCTCAGGAAAGGTAACAGAAGCAGCTGCCTGCTATTACAGCTACCTTGTTTTCAATCTTTTGAAGTGAATGCAGCTAAACATTGGGTGAGAATACAAGGGAGTTAAAGTCACT
>JARFYF010000084.1:48423043-48439802 GCA_030265395.1 Rhina ancylostomus
AGTAAAAGCTGATTATCCCCACGGACCCAATAATGAACATCAAGACTTCTGAAAGAGGTGGCTATTGAAATAGAGAGCAGTCTAGTTATCATCTTCCAAAGTTCTATAGATTCTGGAATTGTTCCAGTGGATTGGAAAGGAAGCAAATGTAAGTCAAAATCTTTAAAAAAAAAAGAGAAAATAGAGAATTACTGACCTGATAGCCTCACGTCAGTAGCAGGAGAAATACTGAAACCTATAATGAAGATTTGGGGGGGGGGGGGGGGGGGGATGGGCAGATGGAACAAGGTGGTGGTGTGGTTGTGGGAAAGGTGAACAAAGGCAGAAGAAACCACAGTGGACAGCTGAATGCGTGTGAGGGGGGAGGACAGGAGAACACAAGGCATGTGGGTTACCTTAAATTGGAAAATTCAATGTTCATACCATTGGGTTGTAACCTACCCACGCAGATGTTGTTCTTAAGATTTGCATTTGGCTTTACTGTAGCAATGGAAAAGGCAGAGGACAGACAGGTTAGTGTGGGAGTGGGAAGGAGGCTTAAAATGACATGCAACCTGAAGTCTGTAGCTTACACAACATAGCTGGCAGTGTAATAATGGAAGAAACATCAGAGAGAAATCAAAAAAAAATTAATTTTATTTCTTCCCCAGAGTTTTTACCTTGTTACAAAAGCACAGTGTACAAATACCTCTTCCTTCTACGGAAGATGCTCAATTGTCCAAATATTGGTCAAAAAATGTTTGCTTCCTATCTAAAATAGACAAGTCCATGATCAAACTAAAGCATAACACAGAGAAAGTCTGTGAATATTTTACAATCAATTATATACAAATTGTTTACATATTTATTTGAACACTATGTCAAGCACCTAAAGTTAGCTATTTACAGAATGAATAAAATATTTGCAATGACCTAATTTTGAATGGCCAAATTTTAGTGTGAATTTCTTCTATTTACCCACTATTTGGATTGTGTTGTCTATCCAAGAGTCTTTACAAAATCATGTAATGTATTTATCCATTAAAATCTCTTTTAGAAATAAACTTAACATTACATAATGTAAACATTGAATCATAAAAAATTTGCCTCAATTCTATGTTGTTAGTGACCTATAGAATACCTTTTGATTTTAATGTGAATGCACTTTGATTTCTAGTTCAGTAGAACTTCGATAATCCAATATTCCATTGTTCAGAAATCCCGATGGTTCTGCATCTGGCTCACCAGGTGATAATTCCCATGCTCACTTTAAACTCACTGTGACCTCGTTCCTGTGTTCCTTATAACCTCAGTGGCGCCTTGTTTCCAGCAACCCTAATGAAGTCAGAAGGGCCCATTCCCATACTCCTCGTACAAACACTAAAGTCCTATTCCCACACTCCCTTTAAAGTCACTGGCTCCTATGAGCCAGTCCTCTGGCCAGATATAGAGGGCAGTCAACAAAATGGATGGCAAGAATGTAGACAGGCAGATGATAACTTTCAGTTAGTTTACATAGAATATGAGAACGCAACTGCAATGTTGTTGGTTGGCTATGCCATGGAACACTGGAATAAGAGCCCAAGTAAGGGTGACAAGGACGTCATTGAGAGAAAACCACCAGTGTGGAATGATTATTAGAGAATGAGATGATCATTGGCTGGTGGTAAATGGGGCAAGAAAGAGAAAGAAATAGCAGAGATATAGCAGGTCGAGTACTAGGAGGTAGAAGGAAGTGAGTGCTTTGAGCAGAGTAATGCAAGACTCGGGTTGAAGTAGAAATTCCAAGAAGGCATTCAGTAATTATCTGTGGGAGTGAAATAGCAGAGAAGAAAAATCAGCCATGATCTTGTGGAGTGGTAGAGAAATCCCAAAGAGCTGAATTTCCCACTCCTATTTTCTGTTTTTTTCCTCCAGTTAAATTTTGCAGATAATAACTGTGAATATTCCTGGGGCAAAGTCCTAGAGAAAAAAAGTTGATTGATATGACACACAGCTTGGGATTGAGTGAATGGAAGAAATGGATTTCTCTCTCTTCATTGACACTCACTAGGAAGTTAAGAATCAGCCACCATTTGCACTTACTTTTTACGTTTGGTTCCATTGACTTGAAAGGACACAAGTATCATGAATACAACTAGTAGCTAATACTCTAATTTCTCCCTATGGCATTCCCAAATCCCCCCAAAAAATGCATGGAACAGTTAAACAAGAATAAAGTGCTAATTTTTGAAATAGGGCTTCATATTATAATTTATATTAACAAATGTATTAACTTTTTGAGGACTGCAATAGCATTTTCATTTGCTAATGAAGAATTTCATGGAAAATCTTGCCCTTTTCTTTAACTATGGATTTCATTATATATTTCACATGCCTGATTAAATATGAAAATCAGAAAGAAAAACAGGAACACATTTGAAATTAGATTTTTTTTTCAAATCAAAAGAGAAAATAAATGTAAGAGTGGATGAGCTTCTCTCTATTTTACTGATAAATATTCAATCACCAACACTGCTTTATGGATCCTGGAGGGTCAGTCACATCTACATTTTCATCCTGTTCACCTTTGTTCCCTGAAGACTGCGTTGCACTTTCAAAATTCTCTGGAATTCGAGCCTGACTCTCTGGCATTTTGACTTGATCAGACTGAGATTGATGGGTGGAGTTTGGTTGGACAACTGGGATTCCAAGGCACTGGCCTGAGGTATCACAAGTAGTTTCCTGCGAAACTTTAAATGCTTTAACTGCTAAGTCCTTGTTGTTGTCAAGGATCTGAATAATTGTGGTGTGTGAGCGTTTAAGCTGTTTACGGTTCTTTCCTGATATGCTGGCCGAGGAGCCACGTTGCTGTCCAGTCAGTCTGCTCTCAAGCATTCGTGTCTGTGCTGCCTGCTTTTCTGGACATTTAATTCCACACAAGACATGGGGCAGTGCATCTCCCAGTTTTGTAAGATTGTAATGTTCAGCACTCAAAGAGTCCATCGATTGCTGGGTGCCATTCTGAGTGGATACATTATAAGAATCCGAAATGACATTGCAAAATGTTTCCGGTGGATCTGAAGCACTGCAGGGAACAATCTTTATAGCGTTGTCATTAGTGAATGAAAAGTCATCCTGTGGAATGGAAGAATCAGCATCAACATTTTTCTGGGGGTGGGCAGATCCAGGACCACTCTCAGATGTTCTAAACATATTTTCTTGAGAGATCTGAAGTTGATGAAGGGTCTCTATTTCAAGCTTGGACCTAAAATTAGAAAGTAGTCAATGGGTCAGAAAAGCAGAGATAAAAAAACACAATTTTTGAAACTTATCGATACTGTCCATGTGTCTTTCCAATTAGGGTCATGGTAAAGGAGCCTATGAATGGATGTCATGCCAGAATCCAATTGCTGGGGGCTAGTTGAATCTTTGTTTTCCTGATTGGCTATAACCGTAACAGTGAATCTTGAAGTTAAAAAAAAGGTGAAAACAGAAGGAAAATATGCACAATTCAGTGAAAAGGAATGTTGCCTTTGGTCATTTTAAAAGTCTAAAGAGGAATTTGCCCAATTGGATATGGGGAAATGTCTAGCATCAATAAGATAGAAAGAAGTTTTTGATGACTTGGAGAATGTATAGCAATTCAGAGACAGGAAGCATGGAACTTTAGATAACTGTTGACACTTGATAAGTTATATTTTCTGAAACATCAGAATGCACAAATAAAGTGGATGTATTGGTTGTTGTATGCATGGATAATTGAAAATGTCCCAAGTAACAGGAGTGAAAAGACTCTGGAAAACAGTATGGTAGACAGAAGAGTAATAGTGGTTGGGGTAAATGACTGTGTTTTTGCCTTGGTCAGTATGGGCGTTTGTGGAATATCCTGGCATGGAGTTTCTGCTATTTTCTCAGCACAATTTGCTTATGATTGGCAAAGCAAGCACACAAAACCATAGAATTTAAAGCAGAAGCTGCATTCAGTTTTTGTGACCTTTATCATGTTTTTCTTTATCATTTCATGAGTTGAAGGCTTTGTTTGCTGGCACTTATCAGATATCTGTAATTGCCATTAAACCGAGTGACTTGCTAGACCTTTTGAAAAAGCAGCTATGAGCATGGAGTGATGTAGGCCAGAGTGGATAAGGGCAGGGATTTCCTTCCCTGAAGATTATTGAACCAGATGGGCAGCCAGACAATGCACAACAGCTGCCATGTTGGGATTTCAATAATTTGCCACATCATTGGGCCTTGTCTCCAGACTGCTGGTTTAGTAATGTTGTCGACCGCCTTGTAAGAGTCTTTAGTTGATCCAAAACTGACAGGAAGCTAGCACTCACCAAAGTGACCCCAATAGAAGTAACAAATAGTTCTGTATATTCCTTCAATTTCAGTTTTGTTTATTTAGAACTGGGTGTTCACATGTGATGCTTATATTTTGTGATTAAACTCATTTACGGCTGTATTAATAACATTGTCCCAGCTTATTGCTCTTTGATATACCACAGTAGTTTTAATACGAAAACATTACTGTCAAATATATTATTCTGAACCATTACCTGACTGCATTAGTTTTGCATGGCAGAATTTTTTTGAAGTCAGTCAACAAATTATTTTCACCAGAAGAGAACGGGTGGAGAAAAATAATCAGTTCTCTGAACAGCACAGCTTCCAGTGTTATATGCACTCAGATTATACTTGACCCCAAAACAGAAATGCTCGGCATATTTGTTCTCCTTTTCTATTAACAATCTTAGCATGAGCAGGTAGAACATTGAAGTTGACAGAATAATGCAGATTGAGAGTGAATGGTAAAATGCACAAGAATGCAGGAGTAAATAGATCACTGAAGTGAAAGGGTAGCTGGCAGACAATGGAAGTACAGAGAAATGAGGGGCAGTACATTTTGGAGGGGTGCAGGGGAGAATTCAGTGAAATGAAGCACAGATAGGTAAAAGATTCTCATCATGGAGGACCATAAAGAGAGAGAGCCACAATGGGCTACTTAAAGATTAATCTACAAAGATCTATAAAGAGTTGTGCAAAATGAAAGGAGTATAAAGTAGCCTTGTATTTAATATGTATATATTAATCAGTGGACCATTTGGTTTTCGGGGTTCTACCTCATCACAGTGGTACCCAGATTGCTCTGAGATTAAGTGCCCAGACATCTCTACCCCCATCCCACAATGTCTTGTTATTGTTCATGTCATCAAAGATCAAACAGCAATAGAAATCCAAATCAGAACTTTGAAAATACTGGCATTAAAAACTGCATTAATAAAGAACCAAAAGGAAACCCTTGTAAACAAAGATGAACTGAAAATTTACAGCACTTTCTCACCAACACTCCTTCCCAGGTAGAAGACCCAGAATCTGGGGTGGGACATATGGACTGACCTAGCAGCAAAGCATCGAAGTAACATTTGAAAGGTGCAGAACCTTTGCCAACACTTGGCACCCAATTTGTGTTATAGACTTCAGGGATAGAGCATGCCTCTGACAGGAGTTCTCAAATTTCTGCCCCAAAAACTACCTGCAAAGGGTTACTTTTAATAAGGTATTGTGAACAACAAAAGTGGGAACACCACCCAGCTTTCCAGACCCAGACTGTCACCCAAAGCTCCCAAGAAAAATCAATTTAATAAAGTATGTATGCATTTCTACATGGCAAACATGCCAATGGGCTTTTGAGCACAGTTTAAAGTTAATTCCAGGAGGACACAGAAACTCCTCCTGACTTACTCCTCTTAACAATCACTTTACCTTAACATTTTGATATTTGTGATGTCTAAATCAGAATTGTGTTCTTTTCCTGGTATTAAGAGTTCATATATCTGTAGATTGTTCCTGAATAGTTCTTCAAGTTTGTAAACTTTATGCTCCAAATGATTTTCATGAAATGTGTGAGCCTATGATAGAAAATAATTATTTGGTTAAATTATTTTTGCACATTGCAAGAGATTAGCAAGTGTCTTGGATGTAGATGTCTCATGTAAATTGAACAGGATATCACGTTTAGCTGAAATGTGATCTATTTTAAATTTATAACCTGCCAAAAGGAGGGTAGATGGTCTGTTCCCCAAGTTTCCATAATTATTGCTTATGCTATTCACCATATGATGCATAGCCCAGGTCAGCTTGCCTTTTTATCTGAAACAACTTATGTTTCCAACACCCATCAGGGCATGAAATTGAAATGGCAAAATATTGCTTTGAACCAATCTAATTAGTTTACATAAATTTAATCTAGATGAATAATTAAAGTTAGCCATAAGAAATTGAAGCCAAAATCAATGGAGGTCTCAAAACCTTACATTAAGTATTAAGCATCAACCGATTCAAGTTTTTGAATTCTTACCTCAGATTCTTGATTGTAATAATAACCAGGAGCCAATTCATAAGGACTGTCCTCCAGATAATGTGGCTTTGCTGGGAGAGAGCAGTGAAGACTGTTTGACAGTGCATTGAGTCGGAACAACAACTCATCCATCAAGTTTTCAAATTCATCCAAGTAAAAGTTCTGAAGGAAGAATAAAGATGTGTTTGAATATATATTCATGAAATATTACTTATACTTTTAGATTATTTACCTGTCATCCAAGGCCACATAAGCACATTTTTTAAAGACCTGCATCTGTATTTTCAAATTCTTGCACAAACTGTAATTAATATTCTCAAACACCACGTCCCAAGAGCTATTCTTTATTCAAATTACTTCTCTTTTTCTCAGCCACTTTTCTACTATATTATCTTTACCAAAGCAGGTTCATTTTTGCTATTTGTCTCATCTTCAAAAGTACATAGTCACCTCTCCAAAGAGTTCTCCTGCATCTGAACTATTATATCTACTTGCTGTGATTTGGCTGAGATACGTGATTCAACAGATGGGTACTAATGAATGCAAATTAGCATCCCACCATTGCTTGCAATGTTGCTTCAACTCATTTACCCTAATTAACTAAATGTCATACTGTTGATCTAAACTAAACAATCTTTTCATTGAAACAGCATATTCCAGACTAAGAATTACTTCATAAATAAAACACAACATTTTTAATACATCCAAAGTGTTTAAAAAATTGTCCTCCATTAGGAACATGGTTTGAATCCATTCTCACAAATATATTCTTGCTTTAATTTATACAGTAGTCTTCTAAATCCAATTTTCAATTGATGCTAAAAGACCTATTAATATCCATTGGACCAATGAATCAATTAAAATATATTAAAAAATCAAATGTACTTTTATTTCATTCTATCAAAAATATTTGATAGATGAGGCTGATACATTTTCCAGCTCTTTGTTATTTTCACTTGAGCAGGAAAATCATCAGTTCCTTTTCCAGTTCTCAAGAGTAATCCTATTCATGCAAAATAAATGAAATAGAAAGTGTTTGAATTCCTATCTGAAAACACTGGACTGTATGACAATCCAAAACTCATACTCATTCCTGAGAACTTAAAATCCATTGGGCTTAACTGAACATAATATAAATATTTTATATCTCAGGAGTTACAAGGGAAGCTTTCACACGAGTCCAGTTTCAGCCACAAAACAATTGCTGTCCTGTTCATGTATCTGCATTTCCTCAGCAGGAATGTGAACAATTTCATTGAGTTGCTCTTCTACCAACGCATTTGCAAAAATATGCTAACTCAGTAAGATTAGAGACGAAATCAAGATTTATGGCTACAATTAAACCTCATCCTTTGGAGAAGGCCCTTTTCATTGTTCACATTTTGAGAAGGTTGCCAAAGTGAAACAGTTATTGGTTAAATTTTCAGCATTTTTACTCTTCGTTAATTTCAATAAGTTTGCACAGGTATAAACTGTGCATCCAACCCGAACTGCCCATTGTTTCTGCCAGGTGTGGTCAGGTAAAGGTTGGGCCTCTTTGTTTAAAATTATTATCCTTGTGCTTAAAACATTCTGTAGGCAAACCTCTCCCTCTTTTTGTTACTTCCTCTAGCCCTACTGTCCTCTCTAATCTATCTTTCCATTCCTCTGACTCTTCTTAGTGGCCACATCTTCAGCTCTGGAGCTCCTCTGTAATGACACATTTGTTCGTTTATTCCTCCAAAGCATTATATGAAAGGTGCAATATAAATGGGCATTGTCACTAAAATTTATCCATACTCTTTCAGGAAGTTGATATGGTGGGAAATAAGTGTTAAACTTCAAGAAAAAAACGTGTTAATTGAGCTTCCAATTTCATCCTACTATGTAAGATAATTGTCAAGTTTTGATTTCCCCTTTTCAAGTTTAAATTAGTTTTTGCTTCTGAAGACGGTGGCTTTTCAGGAACGTTCCCCTTCTACCCTTTCATAAGTCCTCTGGCACTTGTACCATCCCCAGCTAAAAGGGTAGATGGCCTTCTGCCAACTCTTTTGTCAACATTACTTTGTTCTGCTTCTATTCTGAAGATATGGGATTACTAATGATAAAATACAAGCTATCACTGTAGGCTAAAGTGAGCCAGAGCTTCAACACCCTAGATCATCATGTATTTTACTTTCAGTCTGCCACCATGAAAAGTTAATATAATAAGCACGGCCATTACATTTCCTCGTGTTGAAACATGATCTGCCTCTATGCGTCTGTTCCTTCCTGTGAAAGTCATAATCTTCTCCCAAGCATAATCTGCAACATCAGTGAATGTCACTAAGTGCTTACTCCGTGATGATTTCTTTGCTTCTTCTGCCATTGAGGTAAGAATCCCTATAAACTGAAAAAGACAAAAGAACTTAATCTCCAAATAAACTCAAAGAGCAGATCACTCCTGCTACGTTCACAGTGAGTCACTGGTTTAAAAAAAATGGAGCTTATTCCAAAATTGTGATAGGACACTAACTTGCTCAGGGGGTGGCTGTGGAAATATTAGAACAGAATTTTGAATTGGACTCACTGGTTTTGAATATCGGAGAGAGATGTTCTTTATCAGCTGGGGACATCCTGGAACACAAGGTATGGAAGAACTTGTAAATGAGTTCCCAAAGTTTGGGAACAGTGGGAATGGCTGAGATCAGGAAACTCTAGAAATCCATTTTAAGGTGTTATGACCTGTGGGCAATGTCACAGGATTTAGGAATGAGAAGGAAGGGAAGTCTGAGTCAGGAGATCCTGTGAGTTTACAGGCTTTGAAATATTAGGGGATCATGCAGCATTGAGAGGAGCAATATCTGATGTGCTTGGAATGATGGGAATCAAATGGAATCCAAACTGCCATTGGCCCATTTCAAACTATCAGGGCACCAACCAACAAATTACTTGAAGTCGGGTACATCCACTATTATATCTACACTCGCACTAAAACATAGAAAGTAAAATTGAAGATGATATCCATGATTTTCTATTATGCATTCCTGCCACGAACAAAGAATGCATCATTAGCAAATTTACTAACATACTATTGTTAATAAAAATAAGTATTCAAACGAAGCAGAAATTCTGTAAACCCACTCAAATTTCCGCTTTTATCCAGCCATCCAGTTTTATCTCCTAAAAGGTACACTACATTATTTAGTTTTTGTACAGTACAGTTTTTGTTGATTTTGTCAATGCACTTAAATACAAAAATTGACTTAGAAAAATCTGTTTTCTATGAACAGATTGCTTTAAACAAGGCTTGCTTGTGAGCTTCACTTTACAGGAATTTGAGAGGCAAGTTTGCTAATTGTTAGTTAATTGGAAGTTGATTGGGCAAAGCTAATTAACAGCAGCCAATAAAAAGAAAGTAGGGTCATGCAGAGGGGTTATTGAGAGTGGGCGAAGTTGAGGCTTTGGTATGAAGATGCTGAGTTAGTGGTGGGAGTGAGTGTAGATCTTTAAAAAGGCTTCACTGAGGAGGCACAGGTAAGAATGGGTAAGGTTTTGTATTGCTCCTTAGTACTTGGTTCAGTATGGGCAGGGTGGTAGTTCAGGCAGTAGAATGCTCCTCCTACAAGATGTGGGAAGTCAGGGAACCTCGTGGTTTCCCTTATGACTACACCTGTGGGAAATGCACCCAAGTACAGCTCCTGACAGACTGGGTCAAGGAGCTGGAGTTGGATGTACCTGAGATCATCTGGGAAGCTGAGAGCATTATAGATGATACTGAGGTAGTCACACCCAAGGTACAGGCTTCAGATAGATGGGTCATCACCAGGAAAAGTAAGGGGAGTAGGTGGTCATTGCAGGGTTCCCCTGTGGCCATTCCCCTCACAAACAGGTCTCCCCCTTTGAATACTCTTGAAGGGGATGTTCTTTCAGGGGCTAGCAGCTGTCATCAGGTCTCTCCTACTGTGACCAGCTCAGAGGGAAAGGGCGCAGTCAGACAGGGTGATAGTGATAGGAGACTTGATAGTGAGGGGGACAGACTGGAGATACTGTGGCTGCAGAAGAAATGCCAGGATGGTGTGTTGCTTCCCAGGTGCCAGGGTCAAGGATGTCTCTGTGCAGCTGCAGAAAGTTCTCAAGTGGGAGGGTGAGCAGCCAGAGGTTGTTATACACGTTGGTACAAATGACATGGGTCCTGCAGAATGAGTACAGGGAGTAGGGTAAAAAAATTAAGAAGCAGGATCTCAAGGGTAATGATCTCTGGATTATTCCCGGTGCTGTGAGCAGGCAAGGTCAGAAATAGAAAGATAGGCCAGCTGATTTTGTGGCTGAGGAGCTGGTGCAGGGGTCAGTGATTTGGTTTCTTGGACCATTGGGATCTCTTTAGGGGTAAAAGCAACCTGTACAAGAGGGATGGGTTGCACTTGAACCAGAGAGGGACCAAGATCCTTGCGGGGAAACTTGTTAGTGCTACATTGGAGAGTAGTACTAAACTAGACTGGCTGGGGGGTGGGACTCTGAGCAGGAGCAAGTCATGGGATAAAGCAGTAGCCAGCAAGAGTAAGTTTGGTAATCAGAATAGCCAGGGGCACAGTAAAGGCAGGAAAGGAATACCCAGTTAAACTGCATTTACTTCAATGCATGAGGCTTAACAGGCAAGGTGGACTAACTCCGAGCATGGATTGGCTCTGAGGACCAGGATGCAAGAAGCATCGCAGGAACCTGGGTGAGAGAAGGACAGGACTAGCAGCTCAGTTTTCCAGGATATAGATGCTACAGGTGTGACAGAGGTACAGGTAAGGAGGGGGTGTTGCCTTTTTGATAAGGGAGGATGTAACAGCAGAACTTAGAGGTGATATTCCTGGGGAATTGTCCAGTGAGGCTGTATGGGTAGAACTTGGGAACACAAAGGGGAGGGTCACTCTAGTGGGGTGGTATTATAGACTCCCTAATAGTCAGTGGGAACTAGAGGAAGAGATATGTAGAGAAATTGCTCATAGTTGTAACAATAATAGGGTTGTATTAGTGGGAGACTTTAAAATTCCCCAGTATTGACTGGACTATCTAAGGTATTAAGGCCTTAGATGGAGTGAAATGTGCCCAGGAAAGTTTCCTGAGTCAATTTATGGAGGGCCCTACTCGGGAGTGTGTAATACTGGACATCCTTTTAGGGAAAAAGGCAGGGCAAGTCATGGAAGTGGGAGTCAGGGAGCACTTTCTACTAGTTTTAAAATGGTGATAGAAAAGGATAAGACAGATCCACAGGTTGGGGCCCTAAACAGGAGCAGGGCCAATTTTGAGGAAATTGGGCAAGACCTGCAAGAGGTCAATTGGGTGAACCTGTTTAAATGGAAAGGAACGAATAGCAAGTGGGAGACTTTTAAGTGTGTGATATCAAGAGTCCAAGAGCAGCATGTTCCTGTTAGGGTGAAGGGTAAACCTGGCAAGTTGGGGAATCTTGGCTGATGAGGGATATTGAGGCTCTGGTCAAGAAAAAGGTCAGCTTGCTTTGGATTTAGGCGGTTGGGACAAGTGAATCCCTTGATGACTGTAAAATGATTAAGAATACTCTGGAAGGAAATTAGGAGGGCAAAGAGGGTATGAGATGGATCTGGCAGGTAAGGTTAAGGAAAATATCAAGAGGTTCTATCAATATTATAAAGAGTAAAATATTGGCTAGGGAGAGAGTAGGTCCCTTTGATGATCAACAGAGCCACTGTGTCTCAAGCTGCAGGAGATGGGTGGGATTTTTAACCAATATTTCTCAGTGTTTTGAGGAGAAAATCACGGTTCGTCAAGTGATAGGGGGAAATAAGGCAACGTTTTGGAGAACATCCATAATACCAGGGAGGAGGTATTTGTAGCCTTGCAGATCATTAAGATGGACAAATCTCCAGGACTTGACTGAGTGCATCCTTGGATTTTGTGGGAGGATGGAGAAGAAATTATGGAGGTCCTCGTGGAGATGTATGCTTTATCGTTAAGCCACTGGTGAAGTTCCCAAAGACTGGAAGATGGCTAATGTTTTTCTGTTCTCTTTTTTAGAAAGGGTAGCAAGGACAAGCCAGGGAACTACAGGCTGGTCAGTATTGGGGAAGTTACTGGAGGGAATTCTGAGGGACAGGATCTGATGAGGATGAGCCAGCATAGCTTTGTGTGTGGAAAGTTGTGCTTGAGAAATCTTTTCAGTTTTTCTTGAAGCAGTAACCAGAAAGGTAGATGACGGTAGGCCAGTGGATGTTGTCTATTTGGACTTTGGCAAGGTCTTCAAGGTCCTGTATGGTAGGCTGCTCTGGAAGGTGAGATCCCACTGAATCATGAGAGCTGCTTGGTGGATTCAAAATTGGCTTGGAAGTAGGAACCAGAGGGTAGTGGTTGAAGGTTCTTTCTCAGAATTGAAGCCAGTGACTTGTGGTGTGCCACAGGGATTGGTGTAGGGACCCTTGTTATTCATTGTTTATATAAATGATTTGGATGCAAATACACAAGGCTTGACCAGTAAGTTTAAATACCACAATTGGAGGTGGTGTTGATAGTGAAGAAGGTTATTGTAGATTGCAGGGGGTATCTTGATCAGCTGAAGAAGTGGGCTGAGGAGGGGCAAATGGATTTTGATACAAGTAAGTGTGAGCTGGTGCATTTTGGAAAGTCGAACCAGTGAAGGACTTGTAGAATGAATGTTAAGGCATAAGGAAGTGTAATGGAACAGGAGGACCTAGGAGCACAAATGCATAGTTTGTTGAAAGTGGTGCCACAGGTAGACAGGATAGTGAAAAAGGCATTTAGCATGCCAGCCTTCAGTCAGGGCACTGAGTATAGGAGTTGGGACATTGTTGCAGCTGTACAAGTAATTTGTGAGGCTGCACTTGAAGTACTGGGTACAGTTTTGTAGGAAAGACATGGTTAAAATAGAAACCATGAAGAAAAGATTTGAGGACGTTGCCAGGACTAGAAGGCTTGAGTTATAGGGAGAAGTTAGTCAGGCTAGGTCTTTATTCCTTGGAATATTAGGAGACTAAGGGGTGAGTTTATAGCCATGTTTAAAATTAAGGCACAGATGAGGTGGATGGCAAGTCTTTTCCCCAGGGTAGGGAAGTCCAAAACTAGCAGGCATAGATTTGGTGTGGGTGGGGAAGGATTTAAAAGGGACCCGAGGGAAAACTTTTCTCACAGAGGGTGGTGAGTACATGGAACGAGCTGCCAGAGGAAGTGGTTGAGGCAGGTATAAGGAGGGGTGGGGCTTTGAGGGATGTGGGCCCGACATAGGAACTTGAGACTAGCTGGGTGGGCACTGTGGTTGGCATAGATTCATTGGACTGAAGGGCCTGTATTTGTGCTGTATTACTTCGACTCTTTTTAAGAAGCTTTAGTTTAGTGCCATGAAGCCAAAACCTATAGTAACTGCTTCCCCATCTGCCTCTCAAAAATATTTATTCTCATTGCTGTTTCTCTTGTAGTAATGCAAGTTGTGTGCTGGATCTCCCTGGCTAAATGCACTGCAGGAGCAGTGTCAGCAGCAGAACCACAATGGTTCAAAGAGGTGGTTCGCCACCATGTCCCTGGGGGGGCGGGGGGGGTGAGAAATATTAAAAGATATTTAAAATGGAGATTCTAATACAGGAGCATGTACAGTGCAGCCCTTTCAATTTATTCTTAATGTGAGCAATCCAACTTGGGACAATCTTTATCTACTTAAGCCTTTTTTCAACCAGCAATTCAACACATTCTTGTAAGTAATATGGTGCTTGTCTCAATGACCACTATTTATTGTAATTTATAGTAATTTTGCATCTTGCCAATGTATTGATTCTGCAAAATGACAAATTTCATGTCATATGTCAGTGATAATAAAACTGATTCTGATTCAAGTGTGTTCTGCATTTTTTTTAAACAACCATTTGTCTGAAGCAGTGTTTCCAGTTCTGTCCTAACCAAGGTGCAGTAGAAATGAAAAATACAAACCTGGTGAGGGTAGACCAGTGGTGAAAGTTGAGGGGTGAGAAGTGTTGAAATGCTTGAGAAGGAAAGATAAGAAATGGGAGAGAACTCTCTCATGGCAACAGTTAGCACACAAAATTTGGCAGGAAGTAGTGCAAGCCTGATCAAATTCCTTTTGTACTCTGTCAAGTCCTAATCTTTTCTCTGGTCCCCTGAACCAACAGCAATGCAAGGCCCTCACAACTCTGATCCCTATTGTGGGTGCTCCAGCTTCTCTCTGTTACCCTGCTCATTATTTGAGTTCATTTGTGTCCTCTGATCCCCTCACTCACTGGCTTTGCATAATGGGAAAGGATGTGTTGTTATTTATTTAAATAGCCAACTTAAGGCATGAAGGTTTTTGACAAATGTTAGTAGTTTAGCAACAGCATGAAAATCAATTAAATCAGATATCCAGAGTTGTCAGATTGGTTGTGGGAAGGTGAAAAGGACAAGGTAGTGCTGCAAGTTATTCCCTCAATTCACAGCAGTCTTGTGGGGTTGGACTGTTTATAAGTCCATGGAGCAGAGATTATACTTGCACAGAAGCAGCAGGGCAAGGGTGGAATACTACAGGCTACAAAATGGGAGGAGACAACATGAAGGTTAAGTTAGTGGAAATTATTTGTTGGAGTGGGAAACTGGCAGCAACAAAACTGACTGCCCTGAATTATTCCCAGAATAAGCAGGAACATGAGGAAATCAAAGTTATTATAGTTAGCATTTTATTATTGTGAAGTTTTAATTTGATACTACTTAAATAGAGTTGGACATTCTAAGTACAATGATCAACTACAGCTATATTTACACATCTATGACCAAGGATGAATTTGTTGATATTTACTAATAAAACCAAATTGGGAGTGTTTTAGATGATTGGGCTTTTGATACATTTCAATCATGTAGCAATAAAATTGTTACCTGATGTAGTAGGATTTCAATCAGTCTTCCACCTCTGTGAAAGTTCTCTCTGATCTACTAAGAATAAAGTTGACTACGCTTAGAGGCTTTCAGTTTAAAAACCTCCCTCTCTCTGCCCCATCTTTCCTCTTCATTTCTCTTCACGCTGCAATTAAGTTTTTCAATACACTAGCCTGTGTATCCACACAAGTTAATGAATCACTCCTTATGTAGTTAATAAAATTGTACCATGGTGTATTTTTAAAAGTAAAAGAGCATATAGATTTTAAAACACAACAGGACTTTTTCAAATTTAAGAACAGTCAAAAAAATCTTCAAAGATGACAATGTACCAAGATACCTACCAATCCAGCCCATAGTATTGTCAGAGCAAAAAAGAATGTTCCATAATAGATTGCAATGGACAGCTGGTTTATCTTGTAGAGAGTTGAAAGTGTTTTCGTTTCACTAGTACCCATGAAGTACATAAGCAATGTCTGAAAAGCTCTCACTACAGTACTGAATGAATAGGATTCTGACAGGAACAGCAAATTCCCCAGACAGGAGTAGGCCACAATGACTATAATCCCACACAACTGTAAACAGAGAGAAGCACAAAAACAATACATTGAGTTGGTTTTTGTATGCAGTTGACACTTAAAAAAAACAAAGGTTTTGCTCAAAATGTGACTAAGATAAGAATGTTAAATGTACATCAGCTGAAAAACCAACTCCAAATGATCCCACTGAACTTTGTTCCAAACAAATTTTAGTTTGGATGTTGCCCAAAGGAGCTGATGTCACATCACATAACACTATTGACTTAATATAAGTGTAATCTGTTGAAAGTGAAAATTGAAGAAATGGTTAAACTAATCCCATATAATGGATATTCTGGCAATATCCAACAAAGAACATCCTTTGTAATATTTGTTTCCTGTCAAAGGATGCTGTTGCAGTAGGACTGCACTCAATTACAAAGCCTGGAACAATCACTTTTGCCAGTATTATGATCTCTGAAAACATTTTACAGGAAACTAAAGAGGGTCAAGCAATAACACATTAAAAATATTACAGCGACAAAAATGTGTGCAGCAGTGCTTCATATCATGGCAGGGATGAAGGAGAGAAAACTAAATTTTAAAACATATAAAACAACTTAGTTTAAATACACTGTGAAATAAAAACCATTAGTGAAGATAACAAGTTTGTTTCTTGGTTTTCAGAGTTTAATATATTTTTTGTATTTTCCAACTCTTGCAATTGCCTTATGGTTTTAAAATAGTTCACAGGCAGTTGATGATAGAAGTATCAACTTGGCTGAATCATGGCTCGCTTGGCTCTGAGCCAGACATTTCTAGTTCTGGCTGCACACAAGGAAAACCAATATTCCCAAAGGTACCTCAACTAAGTGCAAGACAACTTTTTTTCAAAAACGCACTTCATTAATAAGCACTGCAAATATATAATACAGGAGCAATGAACAATCTGTTGGAGGAACTCAGCAGGTCGAGTAGCATCAGACACAGGGTTTCGATCCAAATTACCGACAATTCCCTCCCCCCACCCCCATAGATGCTCTTTGACCTCTGAGTTCCTCCA
>JARFYF010000084.1:48475990-48486267 GCA_030265395.1 Rhina ancylostomus
AGGGAGAATAGGCCATAGGGAGATAAGGAGATGGGGGGGGGGGGGTTGGTGTTGGAGTGTTGGACTGCTGGGAGCTGGCATTGTGGCACTGTTACAATGGGCCAAATAGCCTCCTTCTGCATTGCAGGGTAAGAAAGAATTCATGGGGACAATGACACATTTTCACAACTGTCTGCTTGCTTTAGCCGGACAGCAATATGCATTTGTCCCTTCATGAATGGATAAAAAGAGAACTGACAAAATGTGATAATCAACACAGTACGAGGATCATAAGAAAAATAGTGATGAGCAAGGCCACTTGGGGCCCAGTGCATCTGATATTACTGTAAAAAAAAATTCTTAAGTTCATGGCATTTTATTCCTTCAAATACTCCAAAGCTTTTGTCTCCTATTGTTTATCCAGAAGAACACTTGAAATTAAACGTTTGTTTTGGAGAGCAATACTTTCTACTTTCTCATATCTCTTCAAAACTGTCAATGTTAACTTAAAGAAAAAAAATGATTTTAAGGACGACATGAAATACCTTGGCAGTGGTTCCAGCCTTTGTCCTGAAGCCAGTCTCCACAATAATCTCATACAGATACTGGTCAGTGGGAGCATTGTCTTGCAATACAATGATTCCAGGTTTTGTTTCAAGGATAAGATCCTTGTGCTTACACAAGATAACCAGCAGAACGTAGAAGGTAAGCGCAAACAGAACAGTGATGCAAGTGACATAGTTTTCGACAGCACTGCCAAAGTAATAATACAACAATGAATCTCCAAAGAATAGAAGATCATCAGAAATGTAGACATTAGGGTTATTTTGCCATGTGGCCTGAATTAATAATATATTTAATGCTCATCAACTGACTGGGTCCTATTAAAGTAAATTTTATTTCTTACGCAAATATTAAGTAAATAAAGATAAATAAATTGAGGTGTATGCTTCTTTTTAATATGAAATTTGTGTGAACCAATATCATAGTCTAAAGCTCAGAAAAGTTGTCAAGTAAAGGTCAAGAGGAAAAAGCGAAAACATGAAGTAGAGCACTGATTCAAAGAAGATAACAGAGAAATGGTGACAATACAAAATGCATTTTGCAAATAATCCACAATCAGCAATCAGCATAGTGATTCAATACTTAAAACTTCAGTGTATTCAGTTTACTCAGCCTTTGCAAATGTAGCAAGGTATAGAAAGTTTACATAATCTCAAGCAAACAGTCCAATATTATGAAACCTCTACACCGAATTGCAGACTTGATCTCTAATATGTCTATTATGTCAATATCAGGATATTCCTAATTTACCAATGCAGGGAATTTTAAGTTTTTTTTGCATTTTCCCAACTGAAGTATTTGCTTGTAATAATCCAATACTAACTATAAACAAATTCTATACACTGTGTATATAATTAATTATGCAATTCATCATGCACCAGAGGGTATAAATATTAGGTCAGTACAACTATCCTTAATTGTTGCAATACCCACCTGATAAATATCAAGATATCTGTGAATTTAACATCTTTCATCTCAACCGGCTGATGTGCAACTGTAAATGTTGTCATGTGGTTGCAACTGATTCAAAATAAAATAATGTAATAATTATATATTCATCTTACAGAAAATAGCCAATTAGGAAAGTGCAAAAGTGTAAAACATGAACTTTAATTTGTATTAATCTGGACCCACATGGATTAATTGTGCATATTACACCATATGCTGTGGACAAAACAAAACAGTGAAAGCACTTGTGGAACTCATTCACATAAAGATGCATTTTTCCTTTCCTCATTATAATTATTTGTTCCAGTGAGATTGCAAATTAATGAGCACTAATCAGCACTGATTATAAAAAAAACAGCAAGGGTCCTTGACCCAAAATCTGTTGCCAGTGGTCAGCCTCTCACCCTTCCTGCCTAACTTACGGTACACAGTTTCTGGGGCATCTTCCTGGTTCGGTCCTTGGTGGCAAGGCCCAGTGCAGAGCCAGTGACTTCCAGTTTGTAAACAGTACTGTGGAATGGGGAGCCAAAACAAACCTGACTCACAAAACAGCTGAAAATACTTTCCTATCAGCTAAGCCTTATTCTTGACTAAACCAACAACCAAGTTTGCCAAAACTATGAAAATGTTTTTAAATATCCAAGCTATTGAAATCATTTACAGCAAAAAATTTAAAATGATTAAAAGAATCAAAAAAATGTAAACAAAAAAAGTACTTCCAAACAATTGAATTAATTCAAACTATTGAAAATAGTCTGCAAACACTAAACTATACATTAGTCCTTATGGACCTTAGTTCCTCAAGCTAAAATCCTCAACTGAAATCAATGGAAAAGTATACCCTGCCATGTAACCAACTGGCACAGGTTGCTCAACTAGATACTCCACTGTAAGTGTTAGGGATTGTCCATCATGTCACACTGTCCCATTTGAGCAGGCCAATGTGGGGCTGGAGTCAAACAAGTTTGGGGCATATGTGTTCAAGCATGTGCAGAAACACCAAATCACCTCACCCTCCTTTAGAAAAGTGCCAACAGTTACTGCCAGCAGTTCCCCATAAAATTTAAATTGCTGTATTTTAAAGGAGTTATTTTTGCAAAAGGTAAAGTAGAATTCAAACCAAACAAACAAGAGCACAAACTACTGAGACTACTCATACCTGCAGTTTATTTTCTGTGAATCTGATTCCTGCTGGGGTGAACAGCCATCAGATTTCCACTCCTGGATATCGTCCCAGTACAAACATTGAGTCCATTGGATACTCAAAGTGTAACTCACATTGTTGGCAAGATAGTTATTTTTTGGTTTTCTATTATAATTTGCATCCAAGAGACTAAGGTAATATGTCCCTGTTCCTGGAGTTAATAGGAATGAAAAATATATTACCAAATTTAACTGGTAATAGATGCCTTTACTTCTTAGTTTTGTTAACCATGTTATTTTCTTCAGTTTCAATATACCCATACTTCACCTGACTTTTGAAAAATAATTTTCCATCTTGCATATAATGAGACAAAGTGAGCTAAAGTACACCTACTGGAGATTCTATTCAGCAGAACCAGCACCTCTTTGTGACATGTGTGTTTAAAGTAACTTAAATTTCTCACATATTGCTAACATTGTCAATTTAACCCATGTATACCTATTAGATCAATCACTTCCTTACTGGCATGCTGCACCAGTCTGCAAATACCCTACTTTAACCACTGATTTCAATGTAACAATGTACTTCAAAAATATTACAAACACATGGGCAAGAATCTAACAAAATATAAACATTAAATAATATTGGTGAAACAACCATTTATCAAAATTTTCAATAATGTAAAAATATTCTTTATTTTCTTTCTATTCCCTTTTGGAAAATATAAAGTTCTTCTTAGGTGATTGCTCAGGATTGGGAATGACTTGTTTCCAGTTCAGTTCTGTTGGTTTCTAAATGGCTAATGAAACCAATGTGGTACCTGTGTACTCTACCACAGGTGAGGTAGGAGGTGCTTGATATGGTAAGTGGCGGGACTTCTGCTTGCTGGGCTTCCGAATGCTTCTAGCAAAGAACTCAAATTTCTCAGTGTTATCTCAAATGCTCCATTTTGCTCAATCATTGACCTATGTTGACCGACCACAAGCCCAAGAAGGATATGAAAACATCCTTGAAGCTTTTCTCTTCCAGGAACACAGCTTGGAATAAATTGTCTGTTTCAGGAGCCTGGTGTCAGGTCTCCAAATTATGTAATATGCCCATCATAGCTGGCTGAGTGTAATTAGAGCATTGATGGTGCAGATGTTGGCCTGACAGATGATGCAGATGGTTTGTTTATCCTGATGATGAATTTGGAGAATTTCATGGAAACAGTGTTGCTAGTATCTCTCCCATGATTTGAGGTATCTGTTATTGGTAGTCCCTGTTCCTGAAAGGTACAGGGTACAGTCAACCATGAAATTTGTGCTGGATAGGACATCCATGGTTTCACATCCAACAAAAGGCATAGCCAAGCTCAAAATATAAACAAATATTGCACCTGTTTGTGAGCATTCTGTGCCAACACATCAATAATGATAACTTGCAAGTTATCCAACAACTATTTTGCAGCAATACCATAAAAGTAAACTTCATAAATCTCACAGAAAACAGTGAACAGGAGTCTCTCCCTCTGGATTGCCAAAAAATGCATGTCTAAACTTGGCATTCCTTATTGCTGTTACATTTGTCATTTGATTTTCCACAAAGTCATCTTTTAAGAAGCATATTATTTTGGTGAGTAGCAGAAAAAGAGTTTAAATGACCAGAAAGCTATTTAACACACCTTATACATCCTATTTGGATTCCTGAGTACCTACATCTTTTTAGCTTAATTAAATTTTTCAAATTTAAAAGTTTAAAGTATTAAAATGTTAGAATGGGTGACAAACCCAAGAGTGATGTTGCAGGAATAAACAATTGGATCACATCTCCATCTCCATTCCAGTGATGGACTTGTTTTAAGTTGTATTTACTTGGAGTTGGCTCTTTATTCGACCTAGGAAAATATTTAAAATTAAAGCATTAACTTCAAAACAGAAGTAAAATAGGCGATTTGTTAAAAAAAATCTGCTGACAGCAAACCCCATGATCTCCCCTACATTAAAGGGAAAGGACAGCAGGCATATAAGAATGGCTTCACCTCCAAGCTCCTTTTTAAGCCACAAGCCAAGCTGATATGCACGTAAATCACTGTTTCTTTATTGTCACTTGGCTAACATTCTTGGCTCACAACCAGAAACACTGAAAATCTCCAGCAGCAATTCAACTCCCAAAAGTACAGAGTTGGGCAACAAACACTGGCCTTGCCACCGATGCCCACATCCAAAAATGTAAACTGTTTCATACCTCACTAACAGCATGACAGGGAACACCTCCTGGTTAGGCCTGATGAAATTCACTCGAATCTGCAAAGCCTGCTGTAGGTTTGCTGGAACCACTGGCAAGATATGAACGTTCATTTGGGTTCGATGGAGGAAGTGCACCTGAAACTGTTCCTGCTGCAAAACAGGAATCAAAGTATTTAGCTGTTTGATCTGAAACATCAGATTGCTTTGAAAAAAGGCTGTAACAGGCATGCTGATAGTCAATTGCACAGACGTTCCATAAAATTGAACCACTATTGCCCCAAGTTCAATTAACCCTTCTTCACTGTGTCAAAGGAATGAGCAGAAGATACCACTTTCAAAGTCAAAGTCAAGTTTATTGTCATATGCACAAGTACACGTATGCACAGGTGTAATGAAAAACTTACTTGCAGCAGCATCACAGGCACATAGCATCAGATAGCAGCATTCACAAGTAAGAAGTAAATTAAATGTAAATTATGCACAATTTTTAGAAGAAAAACACAATTAGAACAAAAAAAAGCTAAATGCACTTTAGTGCAAAGGTGGTTCAATCTACCACCTATGCTGAGTAACTGATCTTGCATGTATTGATGTTTTAGGGTTAGGATTTAATGTGAAATCATGGGATTGTTGATGTCCCATCCAGCAAAAATTTCATGGTATTGTGTACCCTTCAAGTGATTAAACAACTTGACATAACCTCTTGGGAGGTTATTCCTGCTTATTCGCGCCATTCATGCTGCCTGGTATGTGTGAAATTGTACACTCAAAGAACGCAACACCTTAACAAATAATAACATTGCTAAGAAGTAAAAAATTTCAACAATTAAAGTTCTCTGGTCAATTGGGTGAAGGGCTGTAAGCATTTTACTACAGCAAACAGATTGAAAGGTCTAAAATTACAGGACATTAATTCAGCAAGTAAGCTCAGCATTCCTTGACAAAGCAGTAACATTAAAATTATCAAGGGTAATTTATTTAATGAGTGAGAAGAAAGTCATTAGAGGTAATGGGTTACATGGTAAAACAGACTCCCACTGAATATGCTCTCAAGGTATCTGGACTGAGCTGCCAGGGAAGGAGGTGGAGACAGGAACAGTAACATCAGTTAAGAGGCATCTGGACAGGTATTTGAATGGGCAATACATAGAGGGATATGGAATTAATACAGGCAAGTGGGATTAGTATTGGTACGCAAGATGGTTGGCAAAGATACAGTGGGCCGAAGGGCTTGTCTTATGCTGTACAACTCCATGACTCTAAGTGTAAAATGGCTACTTATTCATTATACCAGAAAGTTGACATATACTTGTTGAACCACAGTTTCAAAGCCAGAGTTTTCAGGAGAGGACTAAAACAAAAATTTTTTAAAAAGAGGCAAAGAAAAAGGTGTTAAAATTGGCAAGGCTTAGAAATCTGAGTTGGAAATATATCACTGACCCTTCATTGTTGTTGGGTTTAAGTTCTGGAACTCCCTACCCAAGAGCGCTATGGGTATACCTTCACCTTAAGGACTGCGGTGGTTCAAGAAGGAAACTGACCACAACCTTCTCAAGGGTAATTACAAATGGGTAATAAATGCCGGGCTTGCTGGCAGTGCTCAGATCCTGAAAATGAATATTGAAAAAAATTGAGGGCAATAAGTTCTTTCAGGATTTACCAGTTGGAAAGCAGTAGAATTTTAAACCAGAGAATGTTGATGATATGGATTTAGTAATTTGTTTATTATTGTCACATGTACTGAGGTACAGTGAAAAGGTTTGTTTTGCATGCCATTCAGACAGATCATTCCATACATAAGTACATAGTGGTAATACAGAATGCAGAATATAGTGTTACAGTTACAGAGAAAGTGCAGTGCAGGTAGACAAATAAGGAGCAAGGCTTATGACGAGGTTGATTGAGAGATCAAGAGTTCATCTTTATCATACAAGAGATGTATTCAAGAGTCGAGATTTCTCATAGTACTTGGTCTCAATGCAATAAGACTTACAGTTGAGTCCTTCCTTTCAAATTCAATGAGAACTGGTGTTTTGAGTCCTTTTACTTCAACTTTTCTTCTGTTAGTGCAATTATACAGTGTGAGGTCAGCGACATCTCCATTAATCTGCAAGCATAACACCAATTAAACAAAATGGATAAATAGCTTTAATCAATATCCTTTGTTTTCATTTTAATTTAAGAAATATGTTACTTGCAGTCAGAGCTATTCACGATTAAATTCTGTAAGAAACAGGAGGAGCCACTGCTTCCCTCTCACCACAACTCCATATATAATTTAGTTGACTCAGTGGACCATGCTTTATAAGTAGAATCCACTGATTATGTGAATATAACAAAACATTTTACTAATATAGAAAAAATTGTGACTATATGCAGGGTAGAACAACCATACTGTCCTTACTGAAATCAGCATAATGGTAAATACAATCTTCCATTTCATTAAGGCACCATTCTTCTTAAAAACTGCAAAACGTTAGTGTCATTTAACAAAGTAGTTTATTTCAAACCATCCCATCAACTACTCATACTATCTTGGAAACTTTAACTAAATCAGCTCTTCTTATATTTCAGGGAATAAAATCCAAATTTGTATAATCTCTCTCTTAAATTAACCCTTAGACCTTCCGTTATGTCAAGGTAATCAATCTATCCTTCCTCAGTGGTGGCCCAGAACGTTTCAGAGCGCACCATGAATGGTTCAACCAGGGTTCTGTAGAGCTGCATTGCCTGTTCAGAAATAGCTTCTCACTAATCTTACCCCATTTACAAAACTTAACATTTATATATGTGCACAACACACAGATCAAAGTTTCTCAGTTCTACAGAGCCAACTAACCTCCATTGGAGACTTTCCCCAAATGTATGGATTCTTTTTGAAGCTGATCAAATGGCTGATGATACAACTGTTACTTTCACCAGTTCTTACAGCAATCTCTTTATCCAGATGGTCAGGAAGGAAAAACTTGGCAGAATGTGTACTTTGCACTGTGTTCAGAAAGCCATAGTTTTGAGAAGTCTGGAGCTCCATCAAGTTGGTGTTCACATAAAACTGTGACTGATTGTTGATTAGCACATATTGCTGAAACAGACGAATTTTAAGAGACAGAGATATTCTTTTATTCCAGAGTTGAATCAGTTTGTACAGCTTACAATAGAAACAAGCTTTGCTGGAAAACCTGCAAAAAAAACAACTGCTTTATAATTAATACAGTTGCCTTGAAAACCTATGAAACAAAATCCCAGCCAGCAAACCAGTATCAGTGCTGCTGGGAATCTCTGCCACAAAGAGACATACTAGGATTATGGAGAAGAGCTTTTATTTGTTTGGAAGTCTAACCTGAACCTGGAGCACTGGAAAGGCAAGGAACAATTTACCTTGGTCTTTCGACAGCTATCTAATAACATTATGGAGGTAACAGGTTGAATGCGTCAGCGATTTTGGAAGCTGACTTGGGAGGTTCATCTAAGTTATACACATCATCATCATTTTTAACAAATATATTTTAAAAAAGACAATTCCACATCTACTGTGTCCACATCTGGTGCCAAACTTCTAGATTTTTGATCTGGGTTCTCCATGTTTACAAGGAACATCAGCATGGGGGCCGCTGGGCATAGAATGTGACAAAAATAACACCGATGTGAAAATCAACCTGGCTTGCAAGACACCTGCCTTAACTGCAGTATATCTAAGTCGAGTGACTGAGGCCTGCTTTTCGTGGAATTCTAGTGGTCTTCACTCCATTCCACTGAATCCGCTGGTTCCTGACTTCTGCCCTGACCACAGCATCCAAAATGCTGTTGCCCAACCCTGATTCCATCCTTTATCCCAATTCAATGTCCAACATTGAATTGTTGTCCATCACCCATCTTCTCCTGAGGTTTTCAGTAGACCACTCCAATCAAAATGTTCATTGGCACACTCCTTTTGCCCCCTGCCCATTGAGGTCTTATTCCATTACTTACATTTTCTTGATTTATTGAATTCTAAAGAATTAAATGCAACAATCAAGCAAATATTAAACAGAGGAATGACCTGGCAAAATCCAATAATAGTTAAATGGTTTACAATAAATATCAGCAATAAACATGCTCCTTCAATAGATAAGGCTACAACATTTCATAAAGGCCCATTGTGGGGCTGTGGGGAAGAAAATGGAACAATCATGGATTCACCTGTCACGACAAGAAATAACAGAACAACTGCTATAGTGGAAATACCTTTATAGAAGGAAATTATTTCACAAATTTAGTAAGATCAGATGCTTAGTAGGAGCACAGGGAACACAAATATTCAGGCAAGTATTTTTTGTAGCAACCCTCAATATCCCTGCTTTCAAAAATGAACATTTTTGGAATTTATACAATTATAGAAGATAATGCCTCAGAAAGATGTCATATATCTTTTCTTACCAATAAAAGCTCAGTTGTCACTTGCAGACCATCAAATAACAGGTTCTTTGAATTTACTGTGCTGTTATCAGATGCTCCCATTACATCAGCAACCAGATGGACTATTTTCTTCACTAATTCTTCATGCAGTCTGAACTCGCCAGATTCTTTAAAAAGCTTAATCATCTCTTTAATTTTTCTTGTTATAGTCAGAGCACTTTCTGAAGTTACCTATTGTGAGTAAGTCAAACGGAAATTCTTTGTTAACTGAAGAGCAAACAGTTCCCATGTCACATTGGACAGTGCTTTAAGATAATATGGCTTGTCTTATACACAGGGGTCAATGCTTTTCTTTGGTGATAAACAACTTCTGACTTTTTTTTAAACAAGTAATTGGTGAAGGAAAGAAATAATAATTAACAGACAAATTGGTGTAGTCCTGAGCAATTTACTCTGATTTACCAATAGTTAAATAGTTACTACAGATCATAGTAAACATTAACTGCAAAATTAACATTTACAAGACAGCTTTCTCAAATGATATATTATATCATTGGATCTGGTATATGATTGAACCAAATTATAGGTTTGGACCCTGCAGCATGATGAGCTGATTTCAGCTAATAAAAACATAGGGCATTAGCATATTAGAAGCAGATTGATGTTGGCTCCAACCTGGTTTCTCCAGTTGCAATGTACACATGGCTCAGTTTGGTAATGGTAGTCTCCATAGCTAATTTTATTATCAGTAGTCACAAAATGAGGAGCACTAGCAAGCTTCAGGAAAAGGTAGAGTTTTCATTTTCATTAAAAAACATTTGAAAATGATATCAAAAAATCTACTTGATATTACATTCTAGAAACTAATCAATGTAAGGAAAGCCATTTGCTACTATAATTCAATGCTCTCAAAGCACCAGCTCAGAAAAATCAGGAGGCAACAATTTTCCTTTGATTAAATATTCAGCTTGTTTATAGAATGCAAGTTTCTTTACCTCATTGGTTATGTTACTCAGGTC
>JARFYF010000084.1:48620513-48634022 GCA_030265395.1 Rhina ancylostomus
CTGCAACCCCCACCCCCTCCTGAAGTCAATGACCTGCTCTTTTGTTTTGCTGACATTGAAGGAAAGGTTGTTGTCATTGACATTGTGCTTGCTATCTCCTTCCTATACTCCAACTCTTGATTATTTGATATTTGGCCCGCTATGATGGTGTCATGAGTGTATAGGGAGTAGAGTAGGGGACTGAGGACACAGCCTTGTGGGGCACCAGTGTTGAGGATAATTGTGGTGGAGGAGTGACTGCCTATCCATACTGATTTGTGGTCTGTTGGTCAGGTACTCAAGGATCCAGTTACAAAGGGAGGTATTGAGTCCCAGGTCTTGGAGTTTTGAATTGAGTTTGCTTGGAATTATAGTATTGAAGGTGGAGTGGCTGTACCATTTAAATGTCTGAACATTAGTGCCCCCAGGTTATTGATGGTGAGATATGTAGTAATGGAAATACAACTAAGAAGATGGTGGAGGCAGGTACTCTTGCAACATTTAAGGAGCATCTGGATAAGCACTTGAATCACCAAGGCATAGTAGGCTATGGACCAAGTGCTGGTAAATGGGATCATTATGGATAGATACTTGGTTAACATTAACGTGATGGGCTGAGTAGCCTGTGCTGTATGATTCTATGACTATCAAGAGAAGGTGTTCAGGATCTCTCCTATGAGGGACGGCTGTTACATGGCCATTTCAGTCAGAGGGAATGCTACCAAGTCAATTGCTGATAGATGTTGAAGTTTTCCACTCAGTGCTTCCAAGTATTGCTCAACAAGGAGGAGTATTGATTGCTAAGCTGAGGGAGGGATAATCAGAAGATCACAGCTGTAGCACATGGTCTGTCCAGTTTTATATTATTGGGCCAAATTTTTATGGTGAGTCTCCCTGCCAGGAATTGCTGCTCAAATTGCTATTCAAATTCCCACATGTTTGCACTTACCTGATCCAGACGCAGAAGTCTACATTGCTGTCCTGAAGTATCAAGACTTGGCTTTTACAATTCTAATGCCAAGATCTAAAATTTACAGGTGCTGTGTGTATGTATATCTATCTTTTGTATACCTCAGATCCCCCCTCAGCCTTCTCTGCTATAAGGAAAACAAAACCCTGTTCGTCAGTACTCCTGAGGGCCCTACCATTCATTGTGTATGTCCTATCTTTTATTAGTCCTTATAGTTGTCGGTACTAATACTTTTGCTATTGTTCTGCCCATTTTACCAACTGATCAATAATATCCTGTATTCTAAGTCTATTCTCCTCACTGTCAATGGGAGCACCAATTTTCATGTCATCTTCAAACTTATCATACCTCCAACATTCATATCACTACTGTATATGATAAACAAGATGGGTCCCAGCAACAATCTCCTTGGTACACTGTGAATCATAGGCTTCCAACTGTAAAAATAGTACTCGAGCTTCATCTCGGCCTCTAATCACTAAGCCAGTTGTGGATCCAATTGGCCTGGATCCCATGGACTCTTAACTTTTGGACCTGTTTCCCTTGTCAAATACTGAAGTCCATGTACACTACATGAATCACATTATGCCTATTGGCATACTTTTAAAAATTCAGTCAACTTGGGCAATACTTCTCCTCAACAAGTCTTGCTGACTATCACTAGTCAATCCCTGCCTTTCAAAGTGCAGATTAATCCTGTCCGAGATTTTTTTCAATAATTTTCCTCTGACTGATGTTAGGTGACCAGCTTATAAATTGGCTTATCCTTACTGCTCTTCTTGAACAAAAATCTAATTGGCTGTTCCCAGTCATCTGGTACCTTTTCTGTGACCAGAGAAAAATTGAATACTTCTGATAGTGCCCAAGCAATTTTTTCCTTTTCCTTCCCATAGGAGCTTGTTATATCTTTGCACATCCACCTTTAGGCCCGCTGACATATGTGAATTTTTTTCATGGTAATTTGTTTAAGAATTCTACTTGTTCCACTCTCTGAATTCTCCAATTGTATGTCCTTCTCTGTAGTGAATATGGATGGGAAATATTCATTTAAAACTTTGCCTACTATGTCGTCCCCAAATGTTTCACTTTATTAGTTTTCTCTTTGATAAGGACTTGAATGAGCACTTGAAGAGCCGTAAATTACAAAGTGTTACACAGAGGGACCTGTTAAAACTGCTCTTGCAGTTGAAGATCACATTGGTTATGGGATTTTTCAAAAACAGTGGTAGGGTGACACTCAAAGCTGTATTGATGCCATCAGCATTTCTAAGTTCTTGTCTGTTGTACTTTATCCCCTTGTTACAGCAAAGCATTAAGGGGATAAAGTACAACAGACAAGAACTTAGAAATGCTGGTGGCATTAAGCTCTAGATTTGAAAAGAAAATTGCATTAACTTTGACTGTGTTAAGGTTTTGAGAGAAATTGAGTTTTTTAAAGAAAACTTTACTATCTTTGAATACCTTCGTTAACGTGGCTCACTGAATAAACTTTGTTAATCTGAAACTGACAACTTTTAAAATTGTGCTTAAACCCTAGATATGGGCAGGATAAATTGTATTTAAAACATTGCTCTGGAGTTTTCAATAATGTCTTAAATTCTGATGAAAAAGGTTTTGATAGAAGTGTGATCCAAAGAATTGTTAGACCACTGTACAACTGGATGATTTTTTAAAATATCTGGGTAGCAAATGCAGCTAAAAAATCTAGCATGCATATACTGGTTACATAATTGCTGCAGAGAAGAATTTATGATTCCGTATTAGCTTGTTGTTAATGGCACAAGATTGTCATGTTGACTTCATGGAATTAATTATTTACCAAGGTAATAGTTAAATTTTAATCAATGTTCTTCTTCCGCTCTGCGTCCAATAGCCCAGTTTTGTCGTCTGTGTTCGGCCTAGCAGGTATCTACTAATGTAAAGGTAAGTTTTAAAAGTATTTTAAAAAAACTACCCGAGGGTTGCTGCCAGTGAGCAAAGTGGCAGGACGTGAGGGTTTTCCTCAAATGGGTTGTATGTGAAGGGGGCAAGAGTAAAGATGGAAGGCTAGCAGATCATTCAACATAGTTGTGTTCTAAGATCAATTTCTTGAGATCTTTGGGTCTCCTTTTGTGCTGTAGAGGCACTGCATGAGAACAAGAATGGGGGTCATTCTTGTGGTACTTCTGTACCACCTTTATCCACCAAAATTTGTCTTGTTACAAAAATGAAAAATTGAAACTGACTTCTGTAATTAGTAGCAAATATTTCCTTGGCAGACCACTATATTCAGCTGGGCATGATCAAATTTAATAGGATTATTCCACAGAAGCAGGAATTTATTTGGGTTCAAGAACAAACATTATTCAGAAGCAACTTTGTATTGGAACTATTTTGTGCACCACTTGGTAATTTGTGAGGTTTTGTAATAAATGCTGTGGATTTGACCTTTGCACATTGCTGAGGCTACATTTTTAACCTTGGCATTGCATCAGAAACTAAGCAGCGAGGTAGTTGAATTAACATGTGGAACTTAGTTTTATGAATCTGATGCCTTCCCAGTTTAGGATCTTAAGTTGGTTTCTTTGTGTGATATTTGTCAGGAGACTTGAAGTCCCTTCTTTTAAGTATGCAGACCAGGCTTTGATTGCCATTTTAAGCATGGATGGCAGGCACTAGAATTTGTTTTTTTTTGTATTTCATTTCCTATGAATTGAGAAGAGAGGTCTTCCTCTTGAATCCCTCAAGGAAACTTGAAAACCTCAAGGTCTTAACTATTATGCACATTCATTTCTCTGCATCATTTTATCCAAGTGCCTGGAATCATTTGGGTCCCTAATGACACTCAGCTGCTGGCCTCTGTTGCCTTGTCACAACGTTTGGGCAAGAAAGAGGTAGGTGCCAGTGCAGGTAGCATGAGCATTAATTTCTTCCAACCTATACATTGCACAGATCTGGCTGGTTTATAGTCTTCCTTGACATTGCCACAATTCTTGTTTCCCACTTGTTCTGCATCTATGGCTCAGTTGAGTTCTGCACTTGATCATTGATGTTTGAAGCTGGATGTAGTTTTAACTGAAAAATGTACAAGAATAAAGATGTCAGAAATAAAATACTGGAGGCAATTGCCAGATTAGGCAGCATCTGCAAAGAGTGCAAACGTGAGAAATTTGAGAAGTATGGTTAGGTTACTGCAGCGGTACAGTGTGTAATTTTGAGCACGTTGTAGAAATGGCTTTAAAGTCACAGGAAGAATACAACATGCATTCATTAGGACAGTTATGAGATGAGACCCAGTGCACTACCATAGAGAAATAAGATGAATTAAAATACAGAAACTCTTTCACTATGAATGACTACTAATTTAAAAAGAAAATTGCTGTACTCTTGGAATCCACAGGTTGACTCTGCAGATTGATGGATATGAGAGTGGTATTGGATTGTTTGGCAGATTGGTGGATGTCTGGGGTTGAGTGAGGTTGCAGGCTTAGGAGAGGAGGTTGGTATTATGGCATTTGAGGTACAATGGGAGCTCTCAAGAAGAGCTGTATAATATTTAATTATCATTAAGCAGATCTACAAGAGTACAATTTCTCATACTGCTTCAAGCTGGCCTTGCAGGTGTTGTGCAAGCCTTGTTCTCCATGAGTGGCTGCATGAACAGTTTAGACATATAAGTGGCATACAGAATACATTGTGCAGTTTCAGTGCACTAATCTGGGATCCTCCACACGTCAGACAGAGTGTGCCTGTATTGCAAATCACAGATTCCCTGCAACTCCATTTCAGTTGTGTTTAATTTTTCATTGAAATTGGATCACTTAGCACTGAAAACATGGCACTGTGATAGAATTTAATTGCTTGTTCTTGGAGCTACTTAGTTTGTTAATATGAAAAGGTGAGACTTTAACTTTGTGGGCCAAAGGTGGCTGTTTACGTGCTGTATGTCTTAAAGTTTGGCTTATGAATATTACCCAAGTCCCATAATGTGTTGTCTGCATTGCCCTAATAGGCCTTCATTTTTAAATTTATATTAAGGTTGTTTTTGAAGCATTACACAGATGAAAGAGTGTGCGAGGGAGTTCTGACCAATGTCATTCTGGGGAGATATTTAGTTTAAAAGCTGTACTTTTAAAATGTGCATTTCACATTACTTGAATATGTAAGGATTTTATTTTGTTACTTGTGAGTAGTTTGATATTAGTTTGTTCCTTATGACGAAACCATTCATGAGGTTGTGCCAAAATGAGTTTTGTCAAGTAATTGTACTGGTATAAAAGGAGTTTAAGATTTCTTTGGTTTTTTTTAAGCCCTTTTTAAAAGTGGATGGAGTTAACTGATTTAAGTCATAATAGTATTGCTTCTAAATTTTACATAAATGCTTTTGACTAGGGATGAGTAAAAATCTGGCTGATATCACTACATTTCATCATCCAGTTGCTCTTGCTGTATTTCACATAAGCAACAAGAACAGATGTGGTTTTAAGTTTTCTTTTCTCTGTATCTCTTAGCCAATCGGAGTGCTTACGTTAACCATATTGGCTAGGCCACTGCAGCGCTTGGTATTTTGTGAAAGATGTAATCTACAACCTCAGTGCATCAGTGGTGGATGGAGTCAAGTGGGTGGGTTTATTCTGAATGGTGTTAAGCTGATTGTGTTGCTGGAGTTGTACTCAACCATGTAAATGGAGAGTATTCCACTATACTTGGAAGTTGTGCCTTGTAGATGGATGTGTGAGATTGGAAGAAAGTCACTTATCATAAGAACCCTTGTCTTTAATCTAATTTGTTCATTAGTCCATATGTGGCTGATACTGTTAAGGTTTAGCCCATGGTAAGTTAACAGAATATTGGATTGGTCATGGTTGTGGTGATGCCATTGAATGTCATGGAGAAATGATTGAATTCTCCTATGGGATGCTGATTTGGTTTTACTTTTGTGCTGTGACTATTATGAGACCCATGTTGCCCAAATCTTGATACATTTGGGCATAGACAACTGAAGCATTGTTCATGGAATGGAGCAGTGTGCAATCATGGCTATTCTGATTTTTTTTTTTGGAGGCAGCAAGGACATTTAAACAATTGAAAGTGATCTGGAATGATTTCCTTAAATCTTCTGGGCCTGAGATGATGGACTTTGAATAACCAAAGGTCATGTCCCACACTAAAGAAGATGACCAAGTTTGTGCAGAGTTTTTTTTTTCCTGACTTGCTTTGACTTTTACTTTGGCTCTTTAATGCAACCCAGGTAGGAATTTTCCATGATCAATTTGACCTGATGCCATGAGATTGTATAGGGTCCAAAGTCAATAAAGTCAGAAGCCAAATGCAAATCCTCACCAATAAAATTCAGCGAAGTCGGAATCCAGATATCATTCTGTGCAGATGTAAACATGAATCCTGAAGGCAGTTTGCATGCCTGGTGCTAGAGTTAGGGACATTTATCTCAGGGTTGTTGGGTGGTGGTGGAGCTAGATCACGTTGTTTTTGTCCACATGTGATCTTGTATCATAGGTAGAACTCAAGAGAAGTTTTCAGAGTAATACAGCACAGAAATGGACCCTTCAGCTCATTATGTCCTTGCTGACCATTAAGTGCCACATTAATCCCATGTAGCAATACTTGGTCCTCAGCTCTATGCCTTGTCAATTCAAGGGCTTGCCTAGATGGTTGCTAAATATCGTGAGGATGCCTACCTCCACCACTCTGTGAGGTAGTGTGTACCATATTTCAACCACACTCTGTGTGAAAGAAATGTTCCTTGGATCCCCTATTAACATCTTATTTATTACCCCAAGTCTGTGCACTCTGGTCTGAGACAGTTACTACCTACTCTAATTGTACTCATCCTAATTTTGTGCAGCATTATCAAATCCACACTTGGCCACCTCCAAGGAAAGCAAGCCTAGTCTCTCCTCATGAGTGGAAAAACTCTATCCTAGGTAACATATTGGTGAATCTTCTCTGTACTCATTCCAATTCAATCACGCCCTTCCTATAGAAGGGTAGCAAGGACAAGCCAGGGAACTACAGGCTGGTCAACCTGACATCAGTAGTGGGGAAGTTACTGGAGGGAATTTTGAGGGACAGGATCTACCTGCATTTGGATAGACAGAGTCTGATTAAGAGTTAGCATGGCTTTGTGCATGGAAAGTCATGTGTGTTGAACCTTTCAGTTTTTTGAAGAAGTGACCAGAAAGGTAGATGAGGGTAGGGCAGTGGATGTTGTCTGTTTGGACTTTAGCAAGACCTTTGACAAGGCCCCTCATGGTAGGCTGCTCTGGAAGGTGAGATCCCATGGAATCCAGGGAGAAAATTGACACAGGTAGAAGGCACAAGGTGGTGGTTGAAGGTTGTTTCTTGGAATGGAGGCCGGTGACTAATGATGTGCAGCAGGGTTAGGTGTTGGGACCCTTGTTATTTATATAAGTGATTTGGATGTGAATGCAAAAGGCTTGATCAGTAAGTTTGCAGATGACATGAAATTAGGAAGTGTTGTTGATAGTGAAGAAGGTTATCGTAGTTTACAGGGGGTTCTTGATCAGTTAGGGAAGTGGGCCGAGGAGTGGCAAATGGATTTCGATACAGATAAGTGTGAGGTGTGATACATTTTTGGAAAGTCAAACCAACATAGGATTTGTACTCTGAATGGTAGGGCACTAGGGAGTGTAATGGAACAGAAGGACCTAGGAGTATAAGTGCACAATTCATTGAAAGTGGTGTCATAGGTAGACAGGATGGTGAGAAAGGCATTTAGCATGCTGGTTTTCATCAGTCAGGGCATTGAATATTGGAGTTGGGACATTATGTTGCAGTTGCATAAGTTGTTGTCGAGGCCACACTTGGAGTACTGTGTACAGTTTTGGTCACCCTGTTATAGGAAAGACGTGGTTAAACTAGAAAGAGTGCAGAAAAGATTTACAAGGATGTTAGCAGGACTAGAGGCCCTGAGTTACAGGGAGAGGTTGGCCAGGCTAGGTCTGTATTCCTTAGAACACAGGAGAATGAGGGGCAACATTATAGAAATGTTTAAAATTATGAGAGGCCACAGATAAGGTTGATGACGTCTTTTCCCCAGGGTAGGGATATTCAAAACTTGGGGGCATAGATTTAGGGTGAGGGGAAAGATTTAAAAGGGAATTGAGGGACAACTTTTCATACAGAGGATGGTGAGTTTTTGGAACGAGCTGCCGGAGGGAGTGGTGGAGGCAGGTACAATTATTTAAGGGGCCCTTGGATAGGTACATACATGGGTGAGGTTTAGAGGAATTATGGGCCAAACACAGGAAATTGGGACCAGCTGGGTGGGCACAGTGGCATGCACTTGTTGGGCTGAAGGGCCTATATCCATGCTGTGTTACTCTGATTCTAATATAAGGAGCTACATGAACAACTGCAGTAATTAAAAAGCTCTGGATAACTACCCAAGCTGTTTCCAAATTAGCACAGGGATAAGCAGCTCAGAACTGAATGCATGACTCAAAATAAGATGTGATTTTTCTTTTGATTCGCAGGGCAGTTTGACCCTCACCAGCTTTTATAGATGCACCATAGAAAGCATCCTACCCAGATGTATCACATCTTGGTATGGCATCTGCTCTGCCCATGACTGCAAGAAACTGCAAAAAATATGGACACAGCTCAGCATGTCACGATAACCAGCCTCCCCTCCATGGACTCCTTGTCTACACTTCTCATTGCCTTAGTAAAGCAGCCAGCAAATCAAAGACTCCACCCACCCCAGACATTCTCTCTTCTCCCCCATCCCATTGAGCAGAAGACACAGAAGCATGAAAGCATGTACCACTAGGCTCAAGGACAGCTTCTATCCCACTGTTACAAGACTATTGAACAGTCCCCTAGTATGATAAGATGGACTCTTGACCTCAGTCTACCTCATTTACAGCCTTGCACTTCACTTTCTCTGTAAGCATAACACTTTATTCTGCTTTCTGTTATTGCTTTACCTTGTGCTACCTTAATGCACTGATATAAAATGATCTATATGGATGGCATGCAAAACCAAATTTTTCACTGTTCCTCTGTAGATGTGACAATAATAAACTAATTTACATCAGTAGAAGGGAAGTTGGAACTCCAAATTAATATCATTGATGGCATGCAATTACTTTGGTTTTGGGATGAAGTTGTGCCACTAGAAATTCAGCTGGCCTCTTCCTATTCCACTTGAACAGATAAGAAATTTTCTATGTCAAACATCCTTGCAATGCTGTCATTCCTGGTATAGTGGTTGAGGTTGGATGTTGGGAGAAATTGGGTTTTATTGATCCAAACCACGTTCTTAGTCAATTTCAGCCAACTAAGTTTTTGTATAAAGACAAGATCATAGATGCTGGAATCTGGAGCAACAAACAATCTGCTGGAGGAACTCAGCAGGTTGAGCAGCATCAGTGGGAGGAAAGGAATTGTTGACATTTTGGGTCAAAACTTTTCACCAGGGTGAAGAATGGAAAGGTGAGATGGCCAGTATAAAGAGGAAAAAGGTGATTGGACTTTATATATAGTTCTGCTTGCTCTGTGATTTGTGCAGTTTAATGGATGCTTCCCAGAGCAAGTTCTACGCAGCATTGGGAACTGAAATTGGGTGAGTCCCCTTGAAGATAAACTAACTCTGCTTTAGGCCCCAAGCCCATTCTCCCCCACCGACCACTACTTCAACACCGTCATCCTTTCAGAGTTTGACAGAGTTCTTTGAGATTGCCAAAGTGTAATGCAAAGAGATTAAAAAGCATTTTCTACATTGCCTGGATTGTTTCAAGAAGTGTGTGCAATAAATTACCCCATGGCATTAGAATTCTGAGATTACTCTCTGATCTTGTCTTCTCTGGCATTACTCAACCAACATGAGCCTCCAAGCCCTTGCCTAACTTCCAATTGTGGGCCTGCGACTCGCCTGATTGCCCCTGCCTCTCTGGTCACCAGAATTCAGCCCTCACATCTGCTTTTTCTTTATTTTTCTGAGGACTGCTGGGTATCTCCGTGGCAGGCTTGCAACCAAAATGATCTTTGGCATTGCGTGCAGCAATCATTTAACAAGCTTGTAGAGATATGGGTAAACTTCTAGATATTGGTGTTTGCAAATCTCAGCACCCAGTGTCATCGGATAAAAGTAGGATCTTCCTTGGATAGTTTTCATTTAGAATTGCTTTCTTTTACATTGCCTTTTGTTCATTCAGGGTCATACTCTGGAGATGGTCATGCTCCTTGCTCAGTAGTATCTTTGCATTTAACAGTTTAGATTTTAAAATATTTCCTACTGAATTTGCTTGGGGAAGAGGCTAAGGAATGTAAGTTTGCAGATGACACAAAAATTAGTGGAGCTGTAGATAGCAAAGAAGGTCCTCTAAGGATACAGAGGGACATAAATCAGCTGGAAAGTTGGAGAATGGTGGCAGATGGAATTTAATCCAGACAAATGTGAGGTCAAATTCTTGTAGGACATACAGAGTAAATGGCAGGGATGTTAGGAATGTTGATATACGGGGAAACCCTGAGTGCAAGTCTGGGACTCATTAAAGGTGGGAAGGGTAGTGACGATGGCATTTGATATACTTGCCTTCAGAGACCAAGGCATTGATTATCAGAGTTGGGGCATATTGCAGCCATACAAAATGTTGCCTAGACTGCATTTAGAGTATTGTGTACTGTTCCGGTCGCCACACTGCAGGAAGGATGTAGTAAAACAGAGTGCAGAAGAGATTCAGNNNAGCAGAATGTTACCTGGAATAGAGTGATTTGGTATATGGTATGTGTGATATAAAGAGAGATTGTATAGGCTGGGTTTATTCTCACTGGAACAGAGGCTGAGGGGTAACATTGTAGAGGTTTACAAAATTGAGGGGCATGGATAAGATAGGTGGTCTTTTTCCCCACGGTAGTGGAAGTTAGAACGAGAGGATACAGGTTTAATGTGGGGGGTGGGGTGGGGGAGAAATTCTTTGAAGATCTGATGGATAAGTTTTTCCACACAGGATAGTGATTATCTGGAATGAACTGCCATAGGGGGTGATAGAGGCTGATACTACTAAAGCATGTAAGAGACATTTAGATAGGAAAGCATGATAGGCATCATGGTCAGCATGGATGTGGTTCCACCAATGTGTGTTTTTTGAACTGTACGGTTTTGTTGGTCTATTTGTAGGACAGATGTAGCCAAATGTTAAGAATTGAAAGCTGGGGCAGAAATGTTGAAACATGGTTATTTTGACTATTATGAGATCAGGGGTTATCATTATGCTGATCATGTTTTTGCTTATAATATCAAGAGAGTGTTTGGTAGAATGGATCAGTTGGAACAGCAGTTGGACTTGCTGAGGAGCATACAGGAGGCAGAGAGTGTTTATAGACAGGAGTTTCAGGAAACTGGTCACACCAATGTATCAGTTGACCACCAGGAGGGGAAGATGGATGGTGTAGGAATCTCCTTGGCTGTTCCCCACTCATACAAGTATACAGTTTAGGATACCATTGGAGGAGATAGCGCCTCTGGTTATAATGACAGCAATGACCAGATCAGTGGCACTACCATACAGTAGGGGAGGTCAAGGACTTGGTGAGCAATGATGATAGAGGACTCTAATACTGTGTGCAGTTCTGGTCGATGTATTGCAGAAAGGATATAGAGGCTTTGGAGAGGGTGCAGAAGAGCTTCACCAAGATGTTGCCTTAATTAGTGAATGTTAGCTATAAGGAGAGGTTAGACAGACTTGATTGTTTTTTTTCTGGAGTGTAGGAGGCTGAGAATTGACCTGATTGAAGTATATAAAAAAAATTGAGAGGCATAGACAGGGTAGATGGTCAGTCTCTTTCCCATGGCGGAAATGTCAAATACTGAAGGCCATAGCTTTAAGGTAAGAGGAGGAAAGTTTTAAAGGAGACTTAAAATGCAAGTTGATTTTACACAGAGTGTACCTGCCTGGAATGTGTTGTCAGGGAAAGTTGTGGAGGCAAATGTGACAGAAATGTTTTGGAAGTGTTTAGATAGGCATATGAACTGGCAGAGAATGGACCATGTGCAGGCAGATAGAATTAATGTAGATTAGCATAATGCTTGGCACAGACATTGTGGGCCAAAGGGCCTGTGTTCAGTATTCTTTGTTATCAAGTGGTCTAGGTTTATGTAAGGAAACTTCCCAGAACTACTGCAAACTAAATTGATAAGGCTATTTCTAAAGTCACTTTGTTCAACAACCAACAGTTCTAATAATACAGTAATTGCAAAGCTGCAACACAGTTGAGACAAGTATATGTTTACCTGAGCAGATGGGAAAATTGGCTGTCTGGTTCATTGATTAGTCCTTAGAAAAATCAAGACGAGGAAAGAAAGACTATGAAGCCAATGCAACAGGTTTTACTCAGAATCCTATCGTCCCACTGCCAGTACTTTGTTACTGCTTCTGTGGTATTTTTATAAAACATTTTGACCATAATTATGCATGCCTTACTGTAAGCATACTTGCTGTTTTTGTTATGACTATCTCTGAATCTCTCCTCTCTTAATGCATCTAGTTAATGGTATCTTTCCCAGAGTAGAGTGTAATTTAAAGATCTATTGTTAATAGTTTAAAAGCCTGAAGTTTATGTTCAAAATACACCTGACTAGTTTCGTAAGATGTTCCTTTGTTCCAGATGGATGACAACCATTGTACATTAAATATATTCTGGATAAACCAGTTTACTTATGATAAAGCCAGTTCATAACGAAATAACTTTTGAATTTGGATTTTAATTGTTGTTAAACTACTATTCAGTAAAACCTTTTTTTCGTCTTGATAACACATTCTTGGGAAAGTCTAAACAAATCTTCTGATGTCTGTCTCTTACCGTCTCCATTTTATGATCCCTTTATTCAGGCAACAAAATATGCATTCAATTCAATTTCCTGTTCATTTATCTTTCTTTTGCTTTCTCAAGGATTTAAAACCCTTGCTCTCCTTCATGCATTTTTTTTAGAACTTTATTGCAAGGGAAAGTATGTACATATAAAGAATTTTTGATCATATAACATCCCATAGGTTAAGATGACACTTAAGTACCTTTTTTCTAATCCTGTTAATGCTTCTAAAGGCCTGAGATTTGTATTCTTTTTTAGAGACTAACTTAGTTCGTCTTACTCATCATTCCTCTGCCTTCCGTTTGAACATAGCTTTGTATCTTAAATTCATCTCTCTGTAATTTAGTATATGTTTTGCTATTTTATTTACTGAGGAAAACACTTCAGAACACTCCATTCATGGGTATTGACCATTATCCTCTATTTTAAAATTAATTACCCACACAGGCTAGTATTTGTAATCAGCAAATCGGATAAAAGACATCTAACAAAACATTGACTGAAAATTGGAATGATTTCTTTTCTGAACATTATTATGCTTTCATTTGAATCTTGTTAGGAACAATGGTTGGCAATGTGGCTCTCTGAGCCTGTTCTGCCATTCATTTTGATTGCTGTTACGTACCAGCAACAACAGAAACACAGTGAGCCATGTGTAAGTGTTAGAAACTATTTCATTAATCGCTACTTGTAATGATCAGAAAAGTACAACTTTTATATATTA